>PVHP010000426.1:0-151923 GCA_004024765.1 Zapus hudsonius | reverse complement strand
ATAATCCATTTTGGGTATGCTCAGAGGCTCAGCTCTGAGGTGCTTCTAGGCCCTGTCATGTTGACAGCTTTAATGAATCATCACATCAGACAAGTGTGAGTACCTGAGTTTGAATCCCCAGAACCCATGTAAACCCCAACTATCTGTAATCCCAGTTACTTCTAAAGCAAGATCAGAGGCAGAAACAGGGGATCCCCAAATTCAGGAAATAGCGAGCCTGGCAAACACAGGGGTGACCACGAGAGGAGAAAGAGAGAAGGAAGGAGAAGGCCAATGCCCAAGTTGTTCTGTGATGTCTATGTGTACCCACTTGAATTTGCATGTACACACACGTACCACTCGTGTACACACAGATCAAAATATAATGAGAGGCTTTCGATTGCTTTGCTAGCTGGCTAGTTATTGATTGGTTGTCTATCTGGTTAGTTGGTTAGTTGGCTGGCTTACTTTTTGGTTAGCTGACTGAATGGCTGGTTAATTGGTTGTTGATTTGGTTTGTTCATTTGTGGGTTGGTTGGTTGCTTGTTTGGTTAGTTTGCTAGTTGGGTGACTAAAAAATTTGTGGATGAGTGGACAATTGGCTGATTGTTTAGTAAGAAAGGAAGGAAAGAAAGAAGAGAAGAAAGGAGTCAGAGAGCGGGCAAGAAGATAGGACTCTCCTCAAGGTGTGCTGACAGCAGGGAACACTCAGGAGGATGACAGAGCTCACAGGAGGTCAGATGGTTGCCATCTCTTCTGCCTGCACTGCCATGGCACAGGTCACCTCTATGGCTTCCAACCTTTCTTATCATCCTCACAGGCCCAAGAGTGAATCTCGGGATACATCATGGAATGGTTCTGGAATCTCTTGAAATAAGGACATGCAGACAGAAAGAACATCCAGAAAGCAAACTAACTTGGTGGAAACACTCAGAACTACATAGAACCCCTTCCACAGCTCTCTCTCTCTCTCCCTCTCTCTCTCTCTCTCTTTCTCTCTCTCTTTCTCCCCATAGGGAGGACCATGAGCATTCCCCACACCATGAGCTAAAGCTCTAGGTTGCTCTGCTCTAGCTCCTAAGGAGCAGACAGAGACCAGCTGACACTCGAGTGAAGTGAGAAAACAGGGCACATGCAGTCTGAACAGCAAGTGACCCTTGTAGCCTCCAAGCTAAACTATATGTTGGAAATATAATCAGCTTCATGGGAAGCCAATCAAACCCTTAAGTGTTCTAGCCACACCCCTTGCCCTTTTGGTACCTGTTAGGCAGTCCAGTAGATGCCCATCTCTGAAGCTTTGAGTTTGTTTTCCCTAAACCACTTGAGCTACTTGAGAATAGTTTATTCCAATATATTTACATATAGATTTTGAAAAAAATAGTGGTGGCTATATATTGCCTTTATAATAGTGAAAAGCACATCATACCACACAATAATAAAACACACACAAATGACAAACAACAAAAGTCATTTTAGCCCCTGAAAAAGAACCAACATCCAAGAGTCCTGTCTCCACAGGGCTTGTCTTCTTGTGTTAATCCTTTGAAGAAAAAGCTCTCCTGGGTGATAAATGATGATCTGGCTGAGGAAAGTGGACAGTATCTTGTATTACAATTTCCAATCATCCCAAGAAAATGAAGATTTCACACAAATCTTGTCATTGCTAATTTATAAACATCATCTATCTAAACTCTGATTCCCATGACTGTTAGTCAGGTTGGGTTTGGACAACCAAGTTCGTTCCTTGCTGCGTTTCCTGCAAGGTGTCCTCTCTGCTGCTACCCACAGCCTCCCCCATCCAGCCCCCTCTGTTTCTGCTCTGCGTCTGTTTATGTCTTCCTGGTTTTCAATTTCTTAATGATGTTTTAACGAGATGCCAGTTACACATGCAAATTGGAAAGAGACGACATTGAGAGATTGCTACCTGGTGGTAAATTTATTAAAATCGAGGCAGTTTTAATAAGTTCCTTGCATATGCATCCACCTCCTTGTCTGCAATATTAGTTTGGGTTTTTTTAACCTTCTTATTAAAACAAGTGTATTAGGGAAGTATAATGTAAAGTCAGGGGAAGGAAATCTAATCGTTTCTTTAGTGTTAGTCTTGTTCTCCAAAATAAATTGCACAAGAGTAAACGACTTCTTTTGGACCTCATCCAGATGGATCTTCCTAGTGCTTGCAACCCATCTCTTCCAACCCCCTCATCATCGTTGCCATCAGCATCTTCATGGCAACCATTTATTAAGCCCCTGTCTCAAGACATCAGAGCTTAGAAAACGACAATATCCAAATCCACGTTGTGTGGGGTCAAGACTTCTGCTCTCCTCTTTCCTTTCCCTAGCATTCTCTCTTCCTCTGCCATCAGCAGCCCTGTGCCCACCTGTTTCCCTTTTGGCTCCTGTCCACACACTCCTCATGTCTGCTCTTCTCTTTCTTCCCATTCTGCTCTCAGCCGACCTTTCTTCTCATTCAACATTGCCATTTCTCTCCCTGCCTACCCTCATTTATGCCCATGGTTCCAACCATTATCATCTGTTAACAGCTTTTATGTCCATCTCTCCTGAGCTTTGGATGCTACACAACCAGTGGCTCACCACCACCTTCACTGCATGGCTCTTAAAATCCTCAAGAACTCCAAACTACGATCATCAACTTCTCTCCCAAATCACTGCTCATCCTGGAGTACTCACCTAACTAAACAGCACAAATCAGAAACCTAAGCTTTTCAGCATCTGATGTTTGACACTATGAGAGCACCTAGGAAGGCCACCTTCTGTCATCTCTGCATCTGATGCCCATCCCAAGATGTAAAGAGTGTACACTGTTCAATCTTCTTTCTAACTCCAAAGCAAGCTGTTGCCAGAGACAAGGCCCTCCACCCATCACTGCACACCAAAGAGGTCTTCGCGATTTCAAGGCTCAGCATGAGGAAGCACACTGCCTTGGCTGGAATAAGTCCCACCAAGGGGAACTTGGGAAGTCTTGAAACCCGCCCCCAACCCCAACCAATAGTTTAGGTTTCTCATCTCTCCTCAGAGTTCTGGAGGCAGCATCCTTACCTCTGTCTCTTCCTTCTCCCCAAATAAAGCTCTCCCTAAACACTGTCCAGACCTTCTCAGAGTAGAGTTGTAGACAGGGCTGCCCATTCTCTGAAGTGAAGCTTTATTCCCAATATTGTGGCATATGATAAAATTTGAGGATGGGCATGTTTAGTGCCATATGGTGAGGATGGATTTCCTTGTTTAAGATACCCATGGGAGCTCACTGAAAGTCAGGACTCTACTCCTGGGGCCTAGGGCAATGCCCACCAGAACATATAAGGCATTCAATAAAGCTTTGTTAAGGAAATTATTCTTTCTTTGAAGAATACTGCATTTAGAGTAAGACATCTTGGAGTCAAATCTCAGGTGTGCCAGTTACTGCCTTCACCTTGGAAAAATCACTTTTCTTCTGGGAGCCTATGTCCTCACCTGCAGAAAGGGATTATATGACCCACACTCAAGGTCATGATGAAGCATGATTGAGATGTAGCCTGTGGCGAACATTTGAGTAACTAACTCTATATGATGTGAGCCTTAAGTTTGTGACTCATTGCTGGAGTCCTCAAAATCAAGACACATTTGTCACTGATGCACTAGATTCAGAAATTTCAATCTGAATGTAAACATCCAAGCTCATGTCTCTAAAGAACTTATTTCACTGCTTAAAAAAAAGTCATCCTTAATTTGAATCAAAGGAAAAGCATTAAGAGGATCAATATTTATATGAAAATTGCCTGCAAACCGCTGCAGCTTTGTTCTCCATCAGGAGTCCATAATGATGTGGCGTGACTTCTGCTTGAGTATTTGATTTGGGGCTGCAGTGGGTACAGCCTGCATATATCTGATTTTTATGTTTGCACACAGCATTCTTTAACCTGAAATGTCTCTCAGTCTAAATGCCAGTCATTAAATACACAAAATGGCCAATCAATTTTTTTTCCTGTTCATCCAGTCAATTCTTGGTTTTGTGTGAATACAGAGAACAGCTAGGGAGAAGGCAAAGTAGAGAATCACATCTGGGAGTAGGTAGCCTTAAGAAATAGCTCCAGTGTAGCAGTGACTCACCCCTTCACTCCTCTTTTTAAGACAAGGTCTCATGTAGCCCAGGCTGGCCTCAAACTTGCTAGGTAGCTGAAAATGACCATGAACTTCTGATCTTCCTGCTTTTACCGTATAAGTGCTGGGATTACAGGTGTGCATCACCAAACCCAGTTCATGCAGTTTTGGGGGACCAATTGAACCCAGGGCATTGTGTATGCTAGGCAAGTACTCTAGCAACTGAGCCACATCCATAGCCCCAGTACCCTCTTTTAAGAGATGAGAAATTGAGGCTCAGATAGGATCAAGGGACTTCCTAATATCACATAGCTAGCAAGAGAAGTAGAGTACGGATGAAAACCTAGGACTCTGGCTTCCCTACTCTAGGCTTGTCTGTAACATATCCTGGTTTTCCCAGTGATATAAACCAGTGTTTGATGCATGTCAGAAAGGCCATAGTTACTTATCATGTGGACCAGGGAGGTTTAACACAGACAGTCCCTATTCTTGTGGGACCAGGCACCCTCAAGGAACTATCTTTGTTTTCTTTTAAATGAATGTGGAAAGCTAGGGAGATGTCTCCATTCCAGGGCCCTAGGCAAGTGGCTTCATGTTTCTATGCCTCAAAGTCTCTGACTCTAAATACTACCTTCTTCAGAGGTTAGTTGTAAGATTGTGAAAATGTCTCCTTTGGTAACCAGCTCGCAATAAGGGCTCAAAAAGCGTCAGCCACCCTTTTTGGTTGTATAAAGTTGGGAAAATAAAATGTGTTACACATGGCAAAGAATGATACCACAGAGCCAATCAAGGGTGACTGTGGACAATAGCTCCCAGCAGACATGATGCTGGCAATGGACCACAGCACCAATAATCGACAACAAGTACTCCCCAACTACATTCTTGCATTAAAAAATTTTAATTCCATTTATTGGTCAACTTTTCCCATGAGAACACATCTTTAATTTAATCATGTAAATCAATAGAGAAAATCTAATTCACTTTAGAGAAATTTGCTTCAAGGCTAGCCTTTTGGGAATGAATCTATTCCTTAAAGTGTATCCTTAGCTAGTGACATGTGTCTTTATCACAGCTACAAAGGGATATAAATTAATCTCTAGCCCATTTTAGAAAATAGGGAGTTGGTTAAATAAGTGATGGCTCTAGCAATCCAAGTGACATGTCATTTTTAAACATCTCAGACACGGATTGTAGTGTTAACTTTTAACTTTTCACAATTATAGATGCCATTTTGCCTCTTTGGTATTTAATTTACCAGATTCTCACTATATGAATTCCAAAGATATTTTATCATCATTCCTCTTTTGAGTTTTCTAATGCATGCTCCCAAGTCTATTTGGGTGTATGGTGTAACCTCTGGATAAGCTAAGAATCGTTGTTTCCAGCCCCAAAGAGTCTTGCTTCTCAGATCAGAAAGTCTTAATACAGTACCAATTTCTTCATAGAGAAGCCACCACCTTCCCAGACTATGGGTTTATTGTGTGGATTAGCTAAGAGAGAAGATGTGAGAGGGTGTGTATACATAGTCCTTTACACCCAGCATCAATGGACAGGCAGGTAACTGATTTCATTCTATTTATAAACCTCTGCTGAGGACCCTTCAAACTCTAGGCACTCTAAAAGCAGAGAAACAGGGAGAACTGAGAACCATTCTCAGATTTGAGGACCGTTTCGTCCACACTGTTTACTGATAGTCACACAAACAGATGCTTCTAGCCCAGTGGGATGACTGTTGTGATGGCCGGAGCAGGGAGCCCGTGACCAACAAACACGTAGAGGATGTGAAGCTTAAATGTCAAGTATGCCTTCACCAACCAGACTGGGAGGGTCTGTATTCATTAATTAATTGTGCCATATCATTTAGTCATGTAAGGGCTTCCTTGACATCACCAGCTGTGATAACTGGCATTGACTGACATTGATTGTCAACTGGACAGGACCAGGGTCTTGTCCTATACAAACCAACATTCACCCCTCAGTTTCTCCTTGTGGACTGAATGTTACCAGCTGCCCCAAGCTCCTGCCACCACCATGTCCTCCCCACCATGATGGACTGCAAGCTGGAACTGTAATATTGACTTGCAAGGAGAGATAGAGTATTGGGTGGTTGTGCCAGGACCCCATATCACTACAAATGAAAGTACTAAATGCATGAGCCACTTAGTGCATCTGGCTTTAGGTTAGTACTGGGATATCAAACCCAGGGCATCAAACTTTTCAAAAAAGTGCTTTTTAATACTGAGTCTTCTCTCCAGACCCCTTAAACTGTTTGTATTTTTTTGGTCAGGTATTTTTTTTTTTTTGCAGCAATGAAACGTTGACTAATATTCCAACTAAAGCTCCTTCAGGTTCTTCTCCCTGACAAAGTCTCACCTAGAGCTCTACAAAGAAATTCTTGGAAACCAGTTCTCAGAAGTTGACTAGAAAGTTCCAAGCAGTGAAAATAGTGTCAGACTGAGAACAGACCACCCTATGCTCTGTCCCCACAGAGTCCCAGTCTAAGGGGGAAAGTGGCAGAAATCAGACTCACAACAAATCATATGCACACTGTTCAGTGAGCTGTGAGAACATCGAGTGATGGGCCTGGTCCACCCTGGGGAGAGTGGGAAAGTGTCTGGAGGCACACAGGTGAGCCAGGTCTGCCAAGTAGGGAGACATAGGGAGTGGGTTCTGCACATTATTTCTCTTCCGAATTCTCCCATACAGGTGGCACTTCTGTTTTCTACAATAGTTCAAGGAAAGAGCTGTCTAATTCTCTAACAGCCCAAAGAGAGGTTTATTGCTCTGGGGACAAAGGGTGAGCACAGCTTAAAGAAATATTCTGACCTCATGAGCCATAAATAAAGGTGGGGAGCCAAGTCTGTGAAGCAGAGTTCAGTCGATGAGGATTCCATCCTCAGGTGTATGACAGAGTTGTGGAACAATTTGGGGCTCCAAACTGACCTGGCCTTGGGCCCCATGTCCACCCCAAGTGCCAAAGCAAATGGATGAAAAATTGTATCATTAAACTCTTTGATGTTCTCCTGTCTAATTGAACCTGTGAAATTTCCTAAGGTTCTTCAGCCTCTAAAAATTCAATTTTCCATGTAATGCATGGTGACGTGTCAATAAATCACGCTGTAAAATAAATGTGCAGATTTTTTTGTGCAGGAGCAAGTGAGGAATAAACCTTTCGTAATTGATAAATAATGTCATTGGAATCAATAGCTGGCAGAGGAGTCAGAGGAGTAAGCCTGAATCATGTATGAGGGCCCGAGGGTGATCAATGCCTTTGAAACAGCCAGGAGCTCAGGAGCCAAGTGTATAAATCACTGCCTTAATATACAGAGGGCCCACAGTTGAAAAGATGGGTGCAATGTTAAGTGATGGTGAGATGGGAAGATGGTTATGGGGTACGGGTAAGCAAGTTCACTGATGGGCACTCTTTGGTGGACAAAGGTAGAAAAATGAAAGATTGTACAGTAGGGAACACGGAATGAAGGAAACAGGATTGTAGCCCTGGCCAGTCCTACTGGTGGCCCATGTTGGCAGCAAGAGAAGCCATCTGCTACAGGAGCCAAGGATACTTAGAAATATGTCTGAGATACCCTCAGAGGTCTTAGTGCTGACGTCCAGGATGAAAGGTAAGTATAGGGTTCTTTGAAATGGATTGCAGTTCACACCAGACCTAGCAAAATGCTGCTGGGCCGTGGTCTGGAGTGCCGGCTTCAGAGCTGATCTCCTCAGCCTTAGCTCAGCTGTGTGACTTGAAGCAAGGGACCTAACTTGCCCAGGGTTCCAGCCTCCTTTGAAATGTGAAGGATAGTCATGGCAACCTCACTGAGTCATGAAGGTGAAACCGAATCATATTTATGAATCCCAGCACAGTGCCTGACCTTAGTAGACATACTATATTGTTTTAGTGCTATATTGAACACTTTCCTTCTTTAATGCCACCAGGTGGGTTTACTATAATTGTCCCCATTTCATGGATGAGAAAATAAGGCTCATAGAAAGCAAATCCCTTTTCCAAAGCACATTGTTGTAATTGATGGAGACAAGAGTTGAATACAAACAAGGTAGTCCAAGCCATTTCTTCCCCATGAAATTATAATATAACATCTCTCTCGCTCTGGACCCTCCCAGCCTAGCTGAGGGCTGATGGTGAGCATTCCCATAGCAGTCTTCAATGTAGCTCACCTGACTCCCAACCTGATGCAGAAGAGAAAATGAGTGACTTAAAGTTAGGCTGTTGTATTATGACTTAGGGCTGGAGAGATTGCTCAGTGGTTAAGGCACCTGACCGCAAAGCCTAAGGTCTCATGTTGGAATCCTCAGGACCCATGTACAGCCAGATGCCCATGGGGGTGCATGCATCTGGAGCTTGTCTGCAGTGACTGGAGGCCCTGGCACACCCATATGCTTTTTCTCTCAAATAAATGAATAAATAAATAAATTTTTTAATTAATTATATTTTTCATTGCTGAGACAAAATACCTGACAAAAAAATCATTTTAAGGTAGGTGGGTTTTATTTTAGCTTATAGTTCAAGGTTACAGTGCTTGAAACAGCTGGTCACATAGAGCTCACAGTCGGGAAGCATAAAGCAATGGATGGTTGCACTCAGTAGCTTTCTCTTTTGGATAAAATCTAAGATCCAGCCCATTGGATGGTGTTGCACATGGTCTTCCCGCCTCAACCAACACAGTCAAACTAATCCCTCAGAAACATTCCCAGAGGTTCATTTCCTAGGGGACTCTAGGTCCTGTCAAGCTGACAGTTAACATAAACTATCACAGCAGAGGTGGACTCCATCCCAGCTGTATTGTGTGCAACTGTGAGGTCCTCACTTCTGCCTACTGAGCCCCATTAGGAATATAGTCATGATAGTGGTCATCTTCAAAGCACCATGAAAAATGTAGTGTTGAGGCTAACAGCAAAAACTGTTAGTCAGGTGATTTTGAGGTAGGCCTGGACAAAATCCTTGTCCCTCTCTGTCTGAATGTGTGCCCTTGGGCATGGAGGCTAAGCTTGCTACTTCATATCTTAATTGTGAATCAGTACACCAACCTTCAAGGAAACAAAAAAAATAGACAAAATGGCTCATTGTTGCAGTCAGCCACACGCCACTGGGATGAATCTCCAAACCAGGCACAGTTTATGGGGAGAAAACAATTTATTCAAGCTACAGATCCAGGGAAAGTCCCATAAAAATGAAAGAGGCTGGTCCTCTTTCACAGGTCCGAGCAGAGAGAAAAACCCATCACCAACACCACACACACAAAACAGCAAACAGGCAGGAGGGCCAAAGAGAATTTCTTTGCCTTTATATAGCCTTAGGGTGGGGTCTTGCAACCCTTCCCCAGACTTAATGGCTTCTTGAGTCTCTGGAATTTCCTTCCTGCGCTGCCCACACAGGAAAGGATGTTTACTTCTAGCTTCTTTGAGCTTCTTTACATCCTTCCCCCTATTGAGAGGCTGCCTTCCTGTGAATATCCTCAGAGACCCACCCAAGATTACTTGAAAAGTCAAGTTGACAACAAAACTTAACCATCACACTCATGTACATCCCTTTCCTAGACAGTGCCTGCAACCAAGTCAGCTCCTAGGCTAGCAAGATCATTCAGTAAATAAAGTGATTTTCTTGTAAACATGAAGACCTAAATCAATCCCCAGAAACTACATGGAAAAAGCCAGGTGTGGTGGTACACACATATAGTGCCAGGGCTAGGGAGGCAGAGATAGGCTCGCTGGCCAGATAGTCTAGCCTAAGTTGAAAACTCCAGACTAATAAGAGAGCAAAAAGAAAGGTAAATGGCACCTTAGAAGTGACAAGGTTGCCCTCTGGCCTCCACATGTGCAGGTGCAAACATATGTATCTCTTCACACACATACAAATATGGGCGCTCTCTAATTCCCTTTCCCTTCCAGAGAAACTCAGAAGGACTCCCAGCAGAGGGGTTGGAAAGATGGCTCCATGGGTAATAACTTGCCTGCCCTGCAAGCATCAGGACCTGAGTTCGATCCCCAGAGTACACTTGAAAAAGTCAGGCATGGCCACAAAAAAACACCTATAACCTACAGTCCTCTGCAGGGGCAGAGACAGCAGAGTTGCTGGGGCTCGCTGGCTAGCCCATCTGACTGAAAACAGCTGCACCAGGTTCGGTGAGAGACTTTGTCTCAAGGAAACAACAGTGAAAAGCGATCGAGGACACCTGGTACTCTCCTCTGGCCTTTGCACCTATGCACATCGGCTACTTATATCTGCACACAAAACATGCGTCCACCAACACATAAAATATAAAATATAGGATATGATAAAATATAAATTATAATACAATTAAAATATATTTAAAAAGAAATCCCTGTTAATGCACAACTCTAGAGGGAGCTATTTTAACCTATCATAGAGCTGGCTGCAGCAGTCAGAAGCAAAAATCATTGAGCAAATCTGTGCTCTCACTTTAATGTCACTTCCTACAAAAGATCCTTCCTGGTCTGTGCTTTGTCCTCACATGGCTTCTGTATCTTCCAGTGAAGCTTCTCTACTGTATATAATTAAGCATCCCACGTTCTTACTAGGGAACCAGCTCCTGTTAGGACCAGTATGTTGCAACTTAAAATAGTTGTCCTTTCCCCTTCCCAGCTAACCTTGAGACGAGGATTTTGGTATAAGTAGCTGATTTAGGAAGCAATTCCTGCAAGAATCCACACGGAGATAGAGATATGATACAGGGAAAGAAAGGCCAGAAAGCTACACTCACGAGCATGTGCTCACTGTGGATTACTGGGGCTTAATTTCCCTTGTGTGATATTATCAGATATGCTTTAGAGTTCAAACGTGAATAGCCGAGAAAGCTAAAATATTTTTATACCAAGTCACACGGGTTATAAGTCATTGATTGGCTCCCGTCATTTCCCCAAACCATACATGGGTAAAACCTCTAGAAGCCAAAGAAAGACAACTAAGCTAGAAGAACACAGGTTCTGGTGACACAAAAGGGTCACCTCTGGGAGCAGTGAGGCTCACAGTTGGTAAAATATCATTCCAACAAATCTCCCTTGCTTATCTCTAAAACACGAAACCCTCCCATTGCCTGGCCTGATGTTTGCTTTGTAATATGTAATGAATGGGTGGGTGGATGAGTGAACGAACAAATGAATGAATGAGAATAGAACTGTTGCACATAGGGAAAGGTCAGATTCCAAAACTTCCTCATCAAAGCTCAGAAGAAGTAAGCTATCTGTCCTGGCAGGAGGTAAGATGAGTGCCTACTTCACCTGGGCTGGACCACTCTGACATGGCATCCTGTATCCCAGGGGCCAGGTGAGTAAGTCTAGATTCCCTTATAGAGCCAGTGGGATTCTACTGAACACAAATTATTCCTTCTTCCCTGGTGGGCTGTTGTAAAAGGGACCAGCTGACCTGAGAAGCCCCAGAGGACAATGGAAGTTACTCTGTCTTTATAGCCCACTTTCTGCATTTAACAGAACCTTGAACATCATAGGCACCCAATAAATGACTGTGAAGCCAAGTTGGATTGGTGGAAGGTAAAAAGAAATGGATTTCAGTTCAATAACAGAATGACTTTTCTAGCCTTTTGTGACAAAATGGACTTACGTGTTTGTCCACTTGTTTGGCAAACATTTGTTTAGGATTCTACCTGCCAGGCTGAAATGGATGATAAGGGCTTAGAAAAGAAGAAAACAAAGTTCTTGACCCTGAAGTCAAGTGGAAATCCAGATGCATTGGGAAGTAATTAGCGCCCACATCATAGGTACTAAAACAGAAGTGTGTAAGAGAAGATTTATGGGAGTCAGGGAAATACAGATTTTCAATTTGCTTGAGGGTTGATGGAGACAATATTTACACATCATATATTCATTTCCGATTTGTGTTGGCTCAGTGCAACATGGATGTTCTCCTGATCTCATAGGGATTTATCAAGAAGCATTTATTTTGTGAGCGTATGTGTAGGTGGTATATGCATGTGAATGTACAGATGCTCCAGCCCTTGTGTGCATGCGTGCGGAGGTCAGAGACGAACATCAGTGTCCTCTTGTTTTCACTCATCCACAAGTTTCCTTAAGACGGAGTCCCTCACTGAACTCAGAGCCACCATGTTTTGGAGTCAGACTGGCTGAGCAACAAGCCTCATGGATTCTTCCATCTTTGCTCCCCACAGACTGGGATTGTAGGCATGCGTGGATGTGCCTAGCTCTTTACCTCAGTTCTGGGAATTCAACTCAGGTAGAATCAGGCTCACTGAAGCTCTCCTTTGCACAGCAAGCAAGCGCTTTTACCCACTGAGATATCTCTCCAGCCCAAGAAGCACTTATTTTTGAGTCTTTTCGTTCATGTGCCCCTGCTCAGGTCACCCTCACAACATCACCTCTGGCAACTGGTCAACTCCAACTTATCTTTCAAATCCCAGTGCAGGTAACAAGGCTCCAAGGCACCCTCCTGTTCTTGTCTTTTATTTTAATTTTGATTTTGTGTGCATATGTGTGGCATACATATGTGTATGCATGTACTTATGTGTATGGCACATGTGTGTCTGCAGATCTATATCCCCATTTTTGTTTATGCATGTGGAGGCCAGAAAAATCTTGGATATTATCCTCAGGTTTCCCTTCACATCTTTTTGAGTATCCCTCAAAGGCCTTAAGTTCACCAATTAGGGTATATTTGCTGGCCAGAAAGCTTCAGGAATTTGCCTGTAGTTTACAGGTATGTGCTACCACACCCAGCATTTTTCCATGGGTATCGGGGGTTGAATTCAGGTCCTCATGCTTATAAGGGAAGCTTTACTCATTGAGCTATGTCTCCAGCCCAAGAAGCCCTCCATGATGTTAGGGGTGGAGTAATGCTTCCTCCCTGGGTTCATTCCATCTCTGCACCCATAGACTGTGTCTGTTTAGGTAGAATTATATGATGAATTACATAACAAAGAGCACTTATGCCTCTCCCACATTAACCAAGCCAGAGGGACTTTATCCCACCCAGAGATATGTGTTCCTGGCATTCCAAGCATGTACCCTTCATCTTCAGAGTCCCTGACCAAGACTGGCCAGGCATTCATCAAGCCTGTCTAGGTTTTATTTCCCAGGTCTTCTCAAAGTAGTTCCTTCAACAGACCAGGTCCTGGTCAAAGGGATGTAGGCTAGATGTCCCTACCAGGTCTGGCCCACACAGCCTCCTCCAACATACCACCTTTCCTCCATCTGTGTATTGAGCCAGGAGGAGTCTATGAACCTAGAAGAAGGCAGAGTCACAAGATGGAAAGAACCTGTCTGCATTGGCACTAAACTAGGAGTCCCTGGGATGGACAGGATCAGTGCCAA
Source organism: Zapus hudsonius (assembly GCA_004024765.1). Lineage (NCBI taxonomy): Eukaryota > Metazoa > Chordata > Mammalia > Rodentia > Dipodidae > Zapus > Zapus hudsonius. Next base: position 138,525 of record PVHP010000426.1, on the reverse strand, counting down.
GAATACATTGAGTTCCATTGAGTTACTTAGAGCAGTGACTTGCTGAGACAAACATGGAACTGCACCTCTCAGACCCACCTTCAAAGGGGGCTTATTGATTCAGTGACCAGGAGTGTTATCTGCATACAGTCCTTTAGTCAATCTGTTCAAAAGCAGGCCTCAGCTGCAGAGAGTCAACTTTCCTATGATCACAGCCCTCCTGGAGCAGCCCACCTGTATTGAGGCAGAGGTACAGAGGGGTAAAGAGGCCCAAACAGCTGCATCATAACAGACCTCTTCCTCAGCTAATCCTACTTTCTCCTCCTCCCTTTTCCAGCTGTGGATCCAAGCAGCGCTCCTGGACCAACTTCCATGAAGATCCTAGAATCTGCCTCCCAAGGAACCTGTGATTATTAACCTTGATTATCACTTGGCAGGATCTAGAATCAACTAGGAGACAAACCTCTGGGCATCTCTGTAAGGGGATTTCTAGATTGAGTTCATTGAGGTGGGAAGACTCACCCTATGGGTGTCTAATGGGTGGCATCCTAGACTGAATATAGAAATAGAAAGCTACCTGAGCACCAGCATTCATCTCCCTCTGCCTCCTGACTACAGATGCCATGTAGCCAGCTGCTTCATGCTCCTGTTGCCATGACTTCCCTGCAATGAAAAACTGTACCCTCAAATTGTGAGCCAGACAAACCCTCTCTCCCTCCATTCCATCTCTTTTTCCAGTTATTTTGTCCCACAATGAGAAAAGTAACTAACTCACTAAGAGTCACACAAGAAGAGGGGAAAGTAAGAATTGAATGGATGTCCCCCAGTAGATTCAAGAGTTTATTAAAGTTTTTTTCTAGTTGCCTGGCTGGAAGGTGTGTCACCTTGGCTGGATCCTAGGGTCTAGCCCTAAGGTGTTTGAGGTGGATCTGGAATTCCATATATACATATGCAAAGAGTAGTCTAATGATCCAGACTGCCCATGGAGACACATTAGGGAACTGGGGATAATAACTCATTGTTTGCCCATTAAATAATGAAACTTATTATGGATAATAAAAAAATACTTGGCCAATCAAATAAAAAAAGAGTAGTCTGAGCTAAAGCATGAATTTCCTACTTTCTGAGAGTTTGAATGTGCTTGCTTGCTTGAGGTGCTGGTGATTGGTTTCTCTCTCTGCTTGGATCTGTGAAAGGGGTTCAGCCTCTTTCTCCATTCTGGAACTTCCCTGTATCTGTCACTTCAATACTTTCCTCCCAAAACTGTGCCTGGTTTAGAGATTCATCCAGCAGTGTGTGGCTGACTATGACAGATTTGGTACAAGAGACAGTAGTGATATTGCTGAGATTAATCTGACCATGTGGATTTTGGTCTTCTGGAACTTGTGTGCTAGAGGAATGGGCATGAATTGAGTACTTGCAATTGAAGACACCCTCCAGAGTAGTAAGCCAAATTTTATAGACTATTCTGATGACAATTTGGAAATGCCAAATGCACAGAGAATTGCATTTGGAGGTTTTGTTTGTGAACTTTCTAAGGGGAAAGAGAGACTACAGAAAACTTTAATGGAACTGTGTAACTAGACCAAGGGGTAGATGCATCCTACTGCCCATGCCCAGAGAATTGACCAAAGTTTAATTTAAGTAATGGGCTGTTGTGTTTGGTTAATGATATGGAACTGAGAATTTAAGATTTAAGGCTGGAAAAAACTCAAAAGCAAGTTTAATTTACAGACACAGAGATTGGCTTTAAATTAACAAAGCTGCTATTGTCAGCACATTAGCAATCCTAAAGAAGATGGCTCAACTGTTTACACTAAAACAATGGAGAGATGCCTGAGGTATTTCCACCCAGGAAGGACTGAATGATGGACTGTGTACTCTTTTGAAAGGAAATAGCTAAAAGTAAGAAACCTGCTCTACAGGTTATGATTTATTTTGTCCCTGGATGAACAACATGGCTGTCTCCTACATACCTGGTATTGCTTTTGGAAGCATGAGAAATGCATGCATGGAGACGGTCATGAAGTACATATGGCTCCAAGGAGCCGCTACTGAGATGTGGTATATGGGAAAGGGTGTGAAATCCCTGATTGGCTAGTAAAGCCATTGGAAGGTGGACTGTGGTTTGCAATGGAGACCTGAAGATATTTTGGATATACCAGGACTGTACAAGGGCTATCAGGGAGTGCTGTTGGCTCAGGATAGAAGTTTTGCCCAGCTACTCAGCCAAGCTGGAGGGACTGAATTGGAAAATCCAGAGACTGTCAGTCACTAGTTGCAATGTTGGGCTTGCACTGCAGATGTTTGATGTTTGTCAGATGGTTATTGAGTTTTCATTGGTTCAGTCTTGTTATGCCTCATAGCAGTTGAAAATGTTTACTGTGTGCCATTATATGTTAAAAGTTTGTAACTTGTTTTAATTTTATAGAATTTACAGTTAAAAGACAATCTTAAACTCAGATATGACTTGGGATTTTGGAACAGCTTAAAGTTGGTAAAGATATGGGACCTTTAAAGATGGACTGAAGCCTGGCATGGTGGCACATGCCTTTAAACCCAGCACTCAGGAGGCAGAGGTAGGAGGATCACCATGAGTTCAAGGCCACACTGAGACTACATAATGAATTCCAGGTCAGCCTGGGCTAGAGGGAGACTGTACCTCGGAAAAAAAAAAGATGGACTGAACATAATAGAGATGGTTATAAATCTATTGGGGGCCAGAGGTGGATTATAGTAGTTTGAATGGATATCCCCCAATAGATTCAAGAGTTTATTAAAGTTTTTCTCCAGCTGCCTGGCTGGAGAGTGTGTCACCTTGGCTGTATCCTAGGGTTCAGCCCTAAGGTGTGTCTGGGTAGATCTGGAATTCCAGCTATACATATGCAAAGAGTAGTCTGAGCTCAAACATGGATTTCATGCTTTCTGAGAATTTGAATGTGCTTGCTTGCTTGAGATGCTGGTGATGGGTTTCTCTCTCTGCTTGGATCTGTGAAAGGGGTTCAGCCTCTTTCTCCATTCTGGAACTTCCCCTGGATCTGTTAATTCAATACTTTCCTTCCAAAACTGGGTTTGGTCTAGAGATTCATCCCAGCAGCATGTGGCTGACTATGGCAAATGGGAAGTACCCCAGCCAGAGCTATAAAGGCCTAAAACTTGTCAAGCTCTTACTCTTTACTTATAGTCCTTTACATGAATTAAAACATTCAAACCTCATGGCAACCACCCCATGAAGTAAGGACTGCTTGAAGAAACTGAACATTAGGAGCCTGGAGTCAGTCAAGTTGGGGTTTGCCCTGGGTTTTCTGAATTTGGATTCTTACACTCTTGTGGTTTTGATTTTGAAACAGGGTCTCACTTTGTAGTCCAGGCTATCTTTGAACTCTCCATCCTCCTTCCTCGTATTTGTGTGGAAGCAGCTAGGCAAGTATCACCACCCAAGACTTAAGATTTTCAATTCTCTCTACCTCTGAGTACCTATGCCTTTGGGGTGGGGGGACCTGGGCGCTCCTTGAGAACAGATAGCAGATCCTTGAAAGTGGCATGTAGTAATTCAGCAGTAGCTCAATAAATATTCTGACTCTGTTAAGGGGGGAGTGAGCAGGAATCAGAAATGTCTCTTGACATGGAGACATTAACTATTAAGCAAGATAACCAGCAACAGAGGAAGAACAGTTGGAAAATATGGCCCAGATTTATACTGCCGAGTTACAAACTGTGGAACTTCCATGGAAAGACATGGGTAGGTATATCTCCACATCTGAACTGTTGGTAAAGGCTGAGGATGGCGCCATGGGAAGCAGTGTCCTACTGGTGGGCATTAGCTCAGCTGTGAACATGGCCAAGAGGGTATAGGGATCCCCAGTCTGTCCAAATACCTGAGCAGTTCCAATTAGCAACCTCACTTTTTGTTTTGCCTTCACCCTTTTTGGTTTAATTTCTGTATTTACTCTTTCTGCCCATTTTGAGGGATGATTGCCTTTCCGGGCAAAGAACCCATTTTCTGTATGTGTAATAAGGTTTTTCACTATTTCAAACACTTATAGGGAATAAATAAGTATATGTACCCAGTATATTTCTATACGTGTATCTGCCTGTCTTGATAATACATGTGACTTTGAATGGCCAAAAAATGGACACATCTGTGTGGGAGCAGCTAGGCAGAAGCCCGTACTACCTGGCAGTTGTCATAAAAATACCAATAAGAGGCAGCAGAAGTGTGTTTGACTGGGAGAATGATTCTTGTTTCCTTTTCATTATTCTTAATAAAAGGAGATGGTGCCGAAAAATTGTGTTTCCTGGGTTATTTTCCCCAAGAGATATTTTATAAAACACGAATACATAACAGACCAAGTTGCAGGCAAATGCCTCATTAAGGGAATATAGTTAGAAAGAAATAGTAACCAAACCAAACAGTTATTTTCTTTATCTTTTCCCCTTGTAAAATGGAGAAATTAGATATGATATGGATTTAGTAACAGCCCTCAAATAATATTGTGAGAAAATGAAGCTTGTGCCCTGAGACAGAGGTTTCTTTAAATGCTACAAAGATAGCAGTGCTCTAAAGCACCTTACAAGCCCCAGGAAAATGTTTCTGTCTTCCAACAAACCTTCTTTCCTTTCTGAGTCTTGATCCAAGCAAGTGTAGAAGCCTCCTGCCTCCCTCCCTGTGACTCTCTGCCAATTGTTCCAAGTGTGAACAAGATGCCAAATCTCTCCATAGCAGAGACCCACAAAACCCAAAGCTCCCTGGAAGTCTTTACACAAATGACCTCCTAGCCCTTCAAAGTCAGCATGTCCTACAACCCGCTTTTCCAGGATTCAGTCCTAGTAAATGACATCATACCAACCCAACAGCAGAGACCTGACTCCTATGGATCCAAATGAACCCCACCACCGACCATCCCCACATCCTGTAGACCCAAACCCCTCCAAGCACTAAATGCAACCTACTGAGGCTCCCCTGGCCCAGGACCCTTCATGACCCTCCAGGTTCATCACCCCACCCACAACCAAAGCTTCTGCTCCAGCACAGAGCATACTGAACAATCTAGAACACTGTTGCTGACCCTTCAGCAGCCCCAGGCCCAGCTGGCCCCAGGGGTCAGAACACCTCAGCCTCTCTCTTAATGAACATCTCTGTAAGCCTACCTGTGGCTTCTCCTCTAGTCAGTCATTTGAACTTGGCTAGCTAGCTAAACTCACTTCCCCACACTCATCATTCCTGATGCTACTCCTCTGCTTTGGCCGGTCCCTGCTGCCAGCTTATTGCCTCTGCTACTGTTGATTAGCATTCACTCATCCTCCAAGCTAAGGCTGAGGCCCACCTCCAATAGAAAGCCACATTCCCGGAGCACCCCACCTCCCTGCACACCAATCCTCACCCTGCACAGTTATTTGCTAGTGCATATGCATGCCTTCCATTAGCCTCTCTGCATCTGGAAGGCCAAGATGGCTTGTTGATACCCTTCTCTTAAGGAAGCAATACAGTAACTGTTAGAGATAGGGGGCGCCCTTGTCAAGACCCAAAATCCACCTTCAGCTTCTGCGGGCATTTTGAATTCATGTGACTCTATGGCCTGTGGAATGGAAGAAAGCAGAGAGAGTAAGTGACCTTCAAGGTATCTTTCCTACAACTATCTTGACTTCTAGTTCTCACAAAGAAATGTAAAGTGACCAGCACTTCCTATCCAGGACAGAGAAACATTTCAGATGCTGAGTTTGGAAGTAAAAGTGTAGTAATGTGTGTGTCCTGTATGTGCACACTTATGGAAGTCATAGGACAGTACCCAGGCATTGGTCCTCTCCTGCCACCTGCTTTGAGGCAAGGTTTCTCTTGGTTTGCCACTGGGAAGGCCAGACTAATTAATTGGCCTGTGTGGTAATTTAAATCAGTTGTCCCTCATAAACTCATGTGTTCTGAATGTTTAGTCCCAAGCTGATAGCAATTTGGAAGATGGAGCCTTGCTGGAGGAGGTGTTGTAAGAGGCAAACTTCGGGATGTTGTCACCTGCTCCCCCTTGCCAGAACTAGGCTCACTCTCTTGATGCTACTTTGTACTGTTTTTGGCAGAGGTGATGTCCAGCCTCTGCTCATGCCATCCTTTACCCTGCCATCACGAAGCTTCTCCTTAAGGCTGTGAGCAAAAATAAAAACTTTCCTCCCATAAGCCACTTTCGGTTGGGTGATTTATCCCAGCAACAAGAAGGTAGATGAAACAACCTACAAGCATTGAGGGTCTCCAGACTCTGCCTCTCATTACTGTTTGTGCATTGGGATTGCAGATGCACGTGCAATGTTTGCATCCAGCTTTACATGGAGTGCCTTTAACCCCCAAGCCGGCTCCATAGACATAGAAATATAGTCTTTGATGCCAAAAAGCCTGGATTCAAATCACGCCACTGGGTTTAGCCACTCTGCTTTGAGCCTTGCTGTAAGGTGGCTGTAATGGCCCCTCTCTTCAACGGCAGTTGTGATGACTAAGGACAAGGATTAAAAGCACGAGAACTGATAAGTTGTATGTGATCAATGAATGAGCAGCATTAAATGAGTTCTAAGATGCAGGTGGTGCCTTGGAGAACAGGGATACATTTAGGCAACTGTAATTAGTCAGGTAGTATCATGCCCGTTTTAGAGAGGAGGAAACTGAGAAATAAAAATAAAAAGACTTAGAGCTAGAGAGACTGCTCAGCACTTAAGATGCTTGCCTGCAAACCTAAGGACGTGAGTTCAATTCCCCAGAACACACATAAAGCCAGATGCACAAAGTGGCACTTATATCTGGAGCCCATTTGCATTGGCTGGAGGCCTTGGTGGACCCATTCTCTGTCTCCTTTCTCTCTCTCTCTCTTTATCTCTCTCTTGTTCTCTCTTTCTTCTTGCTAATAAATAAAAAATATCTTTAAAAATAGACTTGTCTATGGTCGCATAGCTACAAAGTGAAAGAGCTGGGAGGCCAACTCAAGAATCTCTGTATTCCACCAACCTGGGGATTTGACTGGAGAAGGCTCTGGACCAAAGGCAACAACACTCAGGTATCAGAAAATGAGTGTCGAATGAATGGCTTCCCTCGCCAGCTAGTGTATCTATCAGGCCAAGCTGGTGGCTTCCTTCTTTGGCCACTCCTTCTGCCCTGGATCTGCATCTGCCGTTGGGAATCCTAAAAGACTATTTGATTCCATCTAGTCTAGAATCATCAAAGTGTACTTCTCAGAGTTTCCTGGAGGCACCTGGAGGTCTTTGTAGAGAGCAAGGAGGAGGCTGAGTGGAGCACCCCTCTCCCCACCATTCCAAATTGAGTTGCTGCTTTTTATGTTATATACATTATCTGATGCATAAAATTTCCTGAAATCAAAGCATTCTGCTGCTTTAAAAATTATTTCAAATTTCAGACAGCGCATAACCTTTCATTTTACAGACAAGGGAACTGAGGCCCAGAGAACAGTGTCTGGTCCAAAGTTCTGTTGGAAACTGAGTCAGTGTCTCTCCCAGAGGCCCCACTTAGCACCATCCAAAGCTGCTTTCCCATCACTCACCCACCCCCAGCTGTCTAACATGCAGCAGATTTAATAACCACAAGCCAAGGTGTTTATCTTTGAAATAACTGTTGTGGAGCCGAATAGGAAAATCAATGTGTTCATTAGCACGCCCTGGGAGGATGAGGCAGGATGTGGGCCGGTGCTGGTTGCTGGCATTTGCTGCACAGGGATTGAGTCTGAGGAGAGAGGTGGGAAAGGGGACGTCATGGGGACTGCTGGCTGGCCTTCACTCTGCTGCCTCATGTGGGAGTCAGCCTCCCACCCACTTCTCCACCCAGGTTTGATCCACATATATTGGCTGCAACAATGTTGACATTCTACCTGGGAAAACTGGTTAACTTTAATTCCAGTGCCCCCGAGAAAATGAAGGGAGGTGATGATGAGAGAAATATTGATGGCCATGAAAATCAGACAGCCTGTCTGAGAGGAAGATTCAGCTCTGAGATAAGGGCCTGATGGGAGCTCCCAGGCTCAGCCATCCCAGTGTCCTGACTAGAAACAAGGAAACCCACCCAGAGAAGGGAGGACTTTGTCTGAAGCCAGACATCCAGACAGGGACAGAGGTGACACAAAAACTCGGACTCTGGGAACTTCCTAAAGTCAGAGAACATATCCATTCCCTACACAGGGCTCTCTCACCCTGGAGTAAGGTGTCCTCTTATAAATGCAAGTGGCACCTCACCCAAGACCACGACCTGTTGGAGAATTGCCCACAGCACTCATTACTGTGGCAAGTGTGCACCTGCACCAAACCATATAACTTCTGTCTTCCTTCCCTGTGTCTCCCTTTCTTTCAAAAATCATCACTTCACTCTATGAACCCCATGGACAATCTCAGGCATACTAGGAAATCCCTAGCATGGCATGTTTGATTTATATGAATCTATTCTCCCTTGCCTCCCACTCAGTCTGGATATACTCTAGGGAAGTTTTTGGGTGAGCTTTGCTAAGGCAAGACCTTGAATCTCTTGTCTTTGTAGCACAGAATAGACTCTTGGGAAATATGTAACCAGTCAGCATAAATAGCATTAGAGATTACTACCAACAACAAAAATGGAAACTAAGATTTAACAGATGGTATCCTTGCTTAGTAAGAGTTCATTTCCCAGACTTAACCATTTTTAGAGAAAAAAATGCACATCAAAAAGAAATAGTCACAGCAATGATTTTCTGACCCATATTTTTAACTTCATATGTAAAGGCCAACCTCCTGCATCCTCTGTCTATATCCCCAGACAATAAGCATTCTCCTGCTGATGTATGGACTTGTGGCTCTATGAGGTCAAGGGTAACTGTTAACTCAGCTGGGTCTAATATCTCCAGAGAGATGGAAAGAAGGAAGGGGTGAGCCAGGACCAGGCTGAGACGAGACTTATAGGCTAAAACTATGCTGGGTAGAAAAAAACAAAAACAAATGTAGGACAGAGGAAAACATCAGATCATTGATTTAGTGCTTCCTAGATGTTAGCCTTACAGGAATCACTTCACTGCTTTACTAACTTCCTCAAGATTATGCCCATGACAGGACCGACCCCACAGAGAAATGGTCAGCGAGGGCTTGAGAAACATCATACACTTGAAAAGTATCAGAGGTAGGGGATTTCTGGGGAGGAAGTCTCCTCCTCCATCCCCCAGAGGGGAACTGCAGGCTTCTGGCAAGCAGAGGGTTGTAGCGCTCTATCCACACGAACTTGGATTCTTCTGCTCAATTATTTTAATTCTGTGGAGTCCACCCAGGACTCTGCCTGCTTGCCTAAAACAATACCCTCAAAAGCTTTTGTTTGGAGAAACCCAAGTTGTAACAAGAAGACAACGTGTCAGCATCATTTAAATAAAGATTTGGCAAACTAAATAATAATAATCTCTCTGGCTCTTATTCACCCCGCCTCAATCATTATTCTCTCACATACTGAGCATCTATTCTCAGCTGGGACACGTGTTTTGTTGTTGAAGCCTTGGTACTCTGCATTTTTTGCTTTGCATTCTATCATAAATGTATCCTGTGTTGCTACTCTTCATAATTATCATCTTAATGGAGCCATCATACCCCTTTATGTTGATGCACCATAATTTAGAAAACCGTTCACCAATTGTTGGACATTTAGTTTTTATACAGTGTTTGTTATTATGGATGACGCTGTAATGAGCATTCATTATATGTGCGCACAGCTCTTGGCATCTCGTGAATTATATCACTGGAATAAAAGAGAAATTCCCAGAAGTCAGTGTTTGGAGTCAAAGGGCATAAACCAATGAGACATAAACCGATGGATGGAAACATTCCTCTATTACTGTGGATTTTTCCCCAAAATATTATATCAATTTATATCACGCCAATGGAATACACTAGTGCCAATTTCACCATGAAGCTGCACCATTTTCTATATTCTAATTTTATTTTCTTTATTCCTTTTCTGTTTGTAATAGAAACACATATTCAGTATAGAAAATCCAGACAAAAATGATAAACTAAGTCATCATAATCCTTCCAACCAAAAATAACTAGTACAAAAAGTTAATCATAGTTCTTTCCAAACGTTTTATGCATATGAAGTGTTTTTCCCCAAACTTAGATCATATTCTATATTCAGTTAGTTCTCTTTTGTTTTGCTTTAGTTTTACCTGTTAACTTTCTCAAGTCTTTGGAAACAATTAGCCTTAATAAACACACAATATTCCATCATCCAGACACTTCTCTTTAAGCTCCCCTGATGTTGGGTGCTTGAGTTGGGTCCAGCATCCTGATACAATGGACAAAGGTGTCATGAATATCCTCTGTATCAGTCTATATTATGAGTATCTTTCTGAATATGTTGAATTGTCATCTTCATTTCCACAGCCTAGAGATCTTGGTATAGAAAAGCAAGACTGAAGAATATAATTTTTAAAAGAGATTATTGAAATTTCATTATTCAAAATTAAGAAAGATTAGAAGGAATTATATCTGGTTCCATTATGTTCTATGTGAAGGCACCTATGTGAAACACTGTCTTCTGGACGTAACACAGTGGTTCTGTTCATGACCTCACAGCAGCTGTGGGAAACTGCATAAGACTTCCATAATATTGTGCCCATCAACAAACATTCTGTCACAGACAGCTCATGCGGCTGGGGAGTTATTAGCGATACATGTTTGCTTGGAGAGGGGGAGACATTTTCTGCAGAGGTGTAGCTACTGGTAAGTTGCGGTAAATTGTCAATGTTCTGGTAAGCAGCCTGCAGCCATGCTCATGAAACAAATCTGATTAAACTCAGTGGATCATAAAATAAAGAGACATCAGGTAGAAGACAGACTAGTTGGGAAGAAGGGCTCAGCACGTGGGAAGGGGCACATGAGAAAGCAGTGGGAAGTGGGTATGGTCAAAATATTAATGTACATATGCATAAAATTTGTCAATAAATAAATTATTTTTTAAAACTTTTAACAAAGGAATTCCGGGATCCTAAAAGGAGCAGGGATGACCAGCCAGTACTGGTCCCCTTCCTCAGTTGGGGACTGGAGCAGAGGTATTTAATCTCCGTGTCTACTTATCAGGACCATGCCTTCTGTCATCTGTAAATTGGGATTCAGAATTCCCAAACATCCTTTGGATTGAGAGAAATTCAAATAAAGAAAGAAACACAAGCCCTCTTCCTACTCTGGGGGCCAACCCCAAATGCACACAGAAATAATCTTGTATCCTAAGGCCTGAGAAGAACCAGACTTTCTGCCCAGGACCCTGTAGGGCAAATGGGGAGCTAAAGAGCATGAGTCACAGTGTTGGCAGAGACCAGACACCAAGCATGCAACAGGGTCTGGAGACAGCAATGCCCTGTGAGGCAGCAGGGGTCCAGGGGTTGTTGGATATAGGCTGTGCTTGCTTCCCATGGATCTTTTTTATTTATTTATTTATTTTTATTATCCATAATGAATTACATTATTTAATGGGCAAACAATGAGTTGTTATCCCAAGTTCCTCAATACCCCTCCTCCCCATTCCCAATCAGCTGGATATCTTCCTCCATGGGCAGTCTGGATCAGTCCTTGGGGCTGGGGACCATGGATAGCCTAGGAGTCAGCCCGGTTTCTCTGGCCCTAGTGTGTTGTTACTGAGGGGGGCCATGACTCTGGACTGGATATTCTCCCCCACCAAGGCTCTCACAATCTTTCCGCTGCCCCTTCCGCTCAGTTCCCTGAGTCATGGTGGTTTCCCATGGATCTTGCTCCTGGTTCTCCAACATTTTTAACAACTTCACAAGCTTTCCAAAACCCTCCTGATAAAATCCCTTTTCTGCTTCCATTTATCTGAGTGGGTTTCTAGTGTTACTACCAAGAATCAGAGAGGAAGTTAAGGACCCAAGGACAGAAAGATAAATACTTCGTAAGCTCACTTACATGTAGTGGCTTTTTTTTGATGTGTGTGTGTGTGTGTGTGTGTGTGTGTGTGTGTGTGTGTGTGTGTGTGTGCAAACATACATACCCTGTACATAGAAACTAGAGGCCAGAGAAGTGTCCCGCATGATCTTTTTTTGTTCATCCACCTGTTTCCTCGAGATAACTTTCACTCAACACAAAGCTACTATTTCCACAGAAGTTTTTTGTTTTGTTATTTTTTGTTTTGTTATTTTTTGTTTTTTTTTTCTGGCCATCAGGCCCCAGCAATGCTTCAACACCCCTCCCACAAATAGAACTGAGATCATAGTCGTGCATGGCCACATACAGCTTTTTACATGGGTGCTGGGGAACTGGAGAGGGGCGTGTCTCAGGCCTTCTCCTGCCCTCATGTTTATGCAGCAAGCATGCTGAACTGCTGGGCTATCTCTATAGCTCCTAGAACTCTCACAAAAGCAGAGAGCAATGGGATAGGCAGCAAAGTCTGGGCCTGGGGATGTTGCTGGGGAGACATTGACAAATATCAGATAGGAGAAATAAGTTCCAGGCATCAAATCTGCAACACGGTGGTAAGAGTCAGTACCAAGGTATGCATTCTGGACACTCACTAACGGAGACAATTTGGTGTGTTTTAACACAGAAAAATTAAAACGAAAGGCAATGGATGTGTTAAGTAATTCAACCATTCCATACTATATGCATATTTTAAAACATATTATGGGTTAGGGATGTAGCTCAGTGTCAGAGTACCTGCCTAGCTTGCGGAAAGCATGAGTTTGATCCCCAGTACTGAAAAAATAGATACAGTATATATATATATATATATATATATATATATATATGATTTCCATTTGTCAAGTAACATTTAAAAGAATCAACTAGAAGCCAGCATGCACAAAACAATGGATACTCAAGACTGTGGAGTCATATCTAGCCCCTAGTGGGCACCAGGTACATCACAGCAGTTAGGATGGGTCCTATCATTGTTTACCATGAGCAAGTTCATGGTCATATGCAGGACTACAGAGCGACACTGCCTGGCTTCTGCCAGATTTCTGACTCTGCCTTTTCCCCACTTGATGTCCTTGGGCAAGTTACTTAACCTCTTCTTTGTACTCCTATTTCCTCATAAGAAATGAGAGTAATACTAACAATATACCTGCCTTTTCAGTTGTTATAAGGAAAAATGAGTTAAATACAAGTTAAATGCTGAGAAGGTACCTATTACATGTGTGGTCATCACTCCAGCAGCATAATCCATTAGCACAAAGTACTGATATGACACGTATGGTCATCGTTATCACTGAGGGTCACACTCTGTCAGATCTACACACCCTCATCGTCTCGGTTCTGTCCACTGTACACATTTGGAGGCTGAGGTTCCTAAGGCAGCTTTCCTGTTCGTCCCATGATAAGCTCAACCCAGGCACTCAAGTTGTGAAGATCGAGTTTCTTCAAGTGCAGCGGAGTGGACAGGGCTTTTCTCATAATTATTCATGGACTAACAGTGATAAATGAATGTATGAATGAAGTTCATGGATACCCGATTTCACTGAGGACAGATCTAACAGTTGCTGACCATCCACTATGTGCCATTTAATCTTTATAACATGGTGGCATGGATATTACCATACCTATTTTGACAGTAAGGCACCTGAGGTTCAGAGGGGCTTAAGACCTTGCTAGAAGCCCAGGTCTGAACAACAGCTGGTCCTGGCTGCAGACCACCACCCTTCATTCTCGTTCAAATTTGAAAAGGGCTGTCTCCTGCATTATATCTGCCAGTTCGCCTCCCTCTTCCCATTATATCCCCACTAAAGTGTACAAAATGATTATTTTTGCTACCAAATTGGCATTTAGAAGCTAGAGATTAAATAAACAAATGTGTGACCAGCTTACTGTGCAGTTTGCACACTGCCAGCCTGGGCCCCAGCCGGCCTCCTGATCACCGCCGTTTGACTGCGGGGCTGGCTGACAATGGCTGTGCTCAGTGTCCTGTTTATACAGTGAATCTATAATGTAATTTCACAAGCTTCTGAAATGCACCAAGAAGCATGTGAGAACTCCAAGCCTGGCCTAATCCATATGAAACAGGCTGGAAACGTGCCTGATAAACACAGAGAAGAGCCTACTGCTGCCGGCCACGCGTCTCTGTAAAGGGCTATCATGGAGCCAGGGAGCAAGGCAAGGCCTTGTACCGTGAGTGTACCTCCTTGGATGTGTAACAGCACAGGATTTGTGGACAGTTTGTGGGTGTCTACAAAGCCCATTCTTCCTGTTGGAAACTGATGTTTATGGCTGCGGGACATGTGGGAATGACCGTGAAGGTTAAAGTGCAAACCAACATACCACACTCCTCTGGTACCAATTTTTCTTATGTAGTTACCTTCTTATTTCTGGGACAAAGCAGCTGATAGGAGGGAAGTTTCTATTTTGGCTTATAGTCTTGAAGGGAGTGAAGTTGTTACTTCTAGAAACCTGACTTGTGGCTTTTGGCCTTTTAGAATTGATTTGTGGGAGGAATGTGGAAGAATTGGAAACCTTAGCCTAGGAGATGCCAAGCTTGCTGTGCTGAAGATAGAGATTGATGGACTATTCTGGTCATAGTTTGAAAGACCTAAATACAGAAAGAACAATGGACTGGAACAGCTTGGCTTGTGAGGGGAAATAGAGCCTCTTCAGAACTAGACTAGAAATAGTTTGTCTGGAGGCTTGCTATGTCTGCCTATGTCATGAGAACTTATGCAGGGTTGCATTTGGAAGAAATGGACCGCTATGAGCAGATGAATATGACAGGGAAAGAAATGAAAGTTTCAGACTACAGACATTGGCTCGGTTCAGCTGTAATTGTTTGAGAGATTACCACCATTGAGATTGGGCCAACTGGTCTGTATTGGGACAGCAGAAAGAATGCTGACTCTTTTGAAAGTAGGAGACTTAAATGGTGAAGGAGTACCCTGCTCTTCAAAGTTGGCTTTATTTTCAACTGAATTTACAATCTTGGTAGCCCTCCTGGTACTATGGGAGTATAGGACTGCAGGAAAGAAAGGGTCACTGTATTTGCCATGCAATTTGTTCTTTGAAAATGGGCATTGGATAGTGTAAAACAGGGTTTTTGGAATTCCTGTGTGGAGGCCCAATGGAGCCATGAGGATAATATCTGGGGATGTAGTGGAGACCCCAAAAGTTTTTTGTTGTTGTTGTTGTTGTTTGTTTTGTTTTGTTTTGAGATGCCAAGACTCTATGAAATAGTTACCAGCTCAGAATGGATTTTTCCATGGGCTGTGGACAGCCCAGCTGGAGGGGCAGAATTAGAACCAAAGAGACTTCAGACTTGGAGTTACAGTACTTGATGTTTGGCATGTTTGGTTTAGATCTTGCAATGGTTCAATCTTTCCAGTTTATGTCCCTCATAGGCTCACATGCTTTGAATACTTGGCCCCCATCTGATGGAAACTGGGGAGGTGAAGCCTTTCTGGAGATGTGTTATGTATGGGGGGATGAACTTTGGGTTGTTATAGCCAGCATCCCCTTGCTAGAATTCAGCACACTCTCCTGCTGTTATTTTTGCCTGCTGTGGCAGAGGTGATATCCAGCTTCTACTCATGCCCTGTTTGCCTCTGCCATCATGAAGCTTCCCCTCAAGACTATGTAAAAATTAAACTGTCTTCCCATCAGCTGCTTTTGGTTGGGTGCTTTGTCCCAGCAGTGAGACAGTAACTAAAATGTCTCCTAATATTTATAAATTATATTCTTAGTACTTATAATTTTTTGACATATAATGCACCCGAGATAAACTTTATCTTTTTTGGTGTAAATTCTACAAAATTTGACACTGACATTGAGTTGTATAACCACCATATCAAAACAAAAATTCTATCAAATCCAAAATTTTCCTATGTCATTGACACCCTTCCCTTGCCCTTGCTCCCTGGCTACCACTGATCTGTTTTCTGTTTCTTTAGTTTTGCCTTCTGGAGTGGTACTGAAAATGCAGTCATTAAGTGTTCACCTCTCTGTTCCTTTTTATACCCCTTTGCTCCTTTTATTGTTAAGTAGTATTCCATTTGTGAAGTATCATAGTTTTCCCATTTACTCAATAAAGGACATTCGGGTTGTTTTCAGTTTAGTGTGAATATAAGCAAATATTTGCATTCAGTTTCTTGTGTGAACAGTCACTTTCATTTCTCTTGGACAAATGCCTAGGAATGAGATTATGGGATAATATGTAGTTCAGGTATGTTTCACTTTAGAAGAAATAGCCAAAACATTTTCCAAAGTGTCTCTATCACTTAGGACTCCCAAGTGAGGTGTGTGTGTGTGTGTGTGTGTGTGTGTGTGTGTGTGTGTGTGTGTGTTTTATGTTTCCCTAAAGTTGAATGTAATCTCTACAAGGGGAGGGATTTTGCTTTGCTCACTGCTCTATCCCCACACATGGCACATGACAGACACTGAATAAAATGCTACTGGTTTAGGACTGTCTCCATCAATTCTCACCACTCAGAGGAAAGCAAAACTTCATTAGGAACATGCTGATGTTTTGCCCATGTTACAAATGACACAGAGCCTAGAGCCTCTGAGGCCACGTCTACACCTTCCCTTTCAGTCAGTGACAGAGGGAGGATTTGAACTCAGCCACCAACCTTAGGAACAAGCCCATGTGACTGCATCCTACATGGTTGTCTTCTCAGCTCTCTGGAGAGAGCACAGGAGTAAAGTCTTGTCCAGGTACAACAATAAAATCCCAGAGTCAGAAAGCTCTTTCATCCAATACCTCTCCTTCCTCCTCCATGAGTGGAACAATTTTACACACTAGTGATGCCTTCCTATTGCAATGAAAACAAGAGTTCACAGTGATGGAGCAGACACTTAGTCATGGCCCAGCGCCAGGCCTCATCTCATTCTATCCACTCTCGGAAGCTAGTGTTATCCATTGTATCTTATTTTACAGCTGAGGAAAGAGACGTTCAGAAAAAAGCAAGTAATCTACCTGATACCACACAGCATGGCCATAGGCTCTGTGCAGCGGAGCTGGTCACATCATTTCTCCAATCAGCTAGCAGAGAGCACTGAATGCTGGTGTTGACTCACTTTCTCTGTTGTATGCAGTCCAGGATCCCTAGTCCATGGAGTGATGCCATTCATATTTTAGGATGGCTTTCCTACCTCACTTACCCTAATCCAGAAACTACCTCACAGATATGTCCAGAGATTTGCTTTTATTTTTTAAAAATTCATGGACTTCCCATCAAAAACCCCATCAATAGAACCCATAAAGCTCCACAAGACTCTAGTTATTACCTCTTGATTTTACAACAAAGAATGACAGTCCAGAAAGAAGATACATCTTGACCAACCTGTCAGGAGAGCTGGCCCTGGGTTCCCATTCAGATCAAGGTTGCAGCCAAATGGACTCCCCAGTGTGCTACTTATCACTCATCGTAACACACCTTTCCTCAGTCATGCTGGAGCTCCCTGGACCTCTTCTAGGGCTGCAATGATGTAAAGAGCTACACCAAGAAAATGAGCCTATTTCTTGCCTGCACTTTGCTGGACACCCCTGCTTCCTGTGTGGGAAAAGCTTCATCTTCTCCCCCTGACCCCAGAGAGACAAGCTGCCAGCCCCCACCCTCTGCTCACCTGCTGGGAAGTTTTGAACAAGCCACCACATACCTGTGAACCTCGTTTTCTTTCTATGTCCAAAGGGGTGGTATGGTCTATCTCACAAGGTTGTTGTGAAAAATTAAACCATAATATCTATCAAAAGTAGCTCTCTGAAACGGTAGCTGCCATAATCACCAGATTGGAAACATTAGCACGGTAACTATGGTCCCTGCAGAGATACAGGAATACACAGGACCCAGCACTGTGGTCTGCCAAGTCCTGCAGGTACTTGTTTTAATGAGTAAGTGAGCATGCTTGGGTAATGAGCACAGTGATTGTTTTATGTAAATAATGCTCCCATGGAGCTTGTAAACAATTTCTTGTCTCAAGAAAACATTGCCCTGGAGAGCTTGTTTACAACACCAATTTGCTTCCCCAACTTCCTTTTCCACGTCCTGCACAGAGGAGCACTTGGCCCAGGTAGGAAGGAATCGTAACAAATCCATAATTGCTGCCTACAGTCTCAGTGGTGGCAGATGCAAACCCAAGAGCTTTGGAAAGAGCTCCACCTTCAGAGAAATGGCACTGTTTTTCTTCTACCCTGCTTGGCATCCAAGCTGGGGGAGAGAGGCTTCAGAAGATATGTGGTCAAGTCATAGTTTGGAGATGAGTAGAAGGGATGAGTTTGAGTTGGATAAAATAAGAAACACAATGTAATAGAGGAGATCCCCCGTCAACTAGAAAAATGTGCCATGCCTCTGAGTCTCTGGAACTGTGGCAAAGCTGCATAAGCAATGGTTATAGGGCGTCTGCTCAAGAAGCCTGTCTGCAGGAAGGTGTTGAAGTTATCTTCTTCGTTGCTAGGACAAAGCACAGGGAAGAAGCAGTTGATGAATAGAATGGGTATATTTTGGCTTACAGTCTTGAGGAGAAGTTTGTTCATGGCAGGGAAAGCATGGCAGAGCGGAGGTTGGCATCACATCGCTCTCTCTCCCTCTCTCTCATTCTCTCTCTCTGTATCTCTCTGCTTAATAAAGAAAAAAATTTTAAATCCTTTAAGAATGATCTTCCTTTCATACCTAGAGCTCCCCTTGAACTTTCCTTCATGATGAAGTACTTGGTGTCCAAATCACAACAGGATCTGGGGAAAAAATAAACAATGTTTCTGGCTGGTCCGAGAGGTTGCCAACATGATTTAATAAACACATTAGTTATAAGATGGAAAGATTGCTCAATGGTTAAAGGTACTTGCTTGCAAAGTCTGAAGGGTGGGGTTCCATTCTCCAGTACCCATGTAAAGCCAGATGCACAAGGTGGCCCATGGGTCTGGAGGCCCTAGCATACCAATTCTCTCCCCCTCCCTCCCTCCCTCCCTCCCTCCCTCCCCCCCCTCTCTCAAAATAAATAATAAAATATTTTAAAAAGATATTAGTTATGTAAAGGGATATTTAAAACATAGGAAATATATCAGGAATTACAAGAACCAGGTTTGGCTGAATATGGTGGCACACACCTTTAATCCCAGCACTCGAGAGGCAGACATAGGAGGATTGCTGTGAGTTCGAGACCAGTCTGGGACTACAGAGTGAGTTCCAAGTCAGCCTGAGTTAGAGTTAGACCCTGCCTAGAAAAAAAGAAGAAGAAACAGGTTTCTTACTTCATAGAAAAAAAAAAGCTTAAAAATGCTGGAAGGGAGAAGGCAAGAATCAACACTGTGACGACTATGATGACAAAACTAATGAATCAAATGCATCAATGTGAATTCCTGATTTATATGGAGCAGATATATATATATATATATATATATATATCATACATACATACATACATACATACCTATGCATTCAACCCCACCCATCTGGAGGATCTAGAAACAAAGACCTTGGTAGAAATGAGTGCACTGAACAGCCAAATCTTGGTTTCTAAATACCGTTCTCCACTCACAGGAGCTAGGAGCCTCTGGAGAAATGCATGGTTCTAGGACTTGGAAAGGATAGTCAAATAAAAGATGAACCTGGACTGCCTTGTGTCAGAAAATTAAGACAAAAGCACATAGGTGCCAGACACAAGGGGCTCTCACCAGGAAAATCTGGGCAGTGTGAAATCATAGCATGTAATGACAGCAGTGGTTGATAGATAGCCCATGAAATAACAGGAATCCATGGAACTGGTACTGATATTAACTAAACAGCACAGAAGACAGAAGGGAAAACTTCCTTATAGAGCAAGGCCAACAAGTAGACATGGAAGCAATGATCACCTTCTGCCGAGCACATGTAAAAGTTGATGTAGACAGAACTTGCGAATGGATAACATGGCTGATGGTCATATTAAGGAACAGGATATTGGCATCATCTTGAATATCTTATCACATAATGTCAATTACAAGGGGAAAATCTGTGACTTTTTTGGTAGGGAAATTTGGAAGATACAATGTACAACCCAGTGAGGGAGGTAGAAGCCTATCTGATCTGTCAAACCCCAGCTACATCAATACTAATGGGATGAACTTTTGAACATCATTCTTATTCTCTCTCTCTCTCTCTCTCTCTCTCTCTCTCTCTCTCTCTCTCTCTCTCTCTCTCCTCTCTCTCTTCCACCTCAGTTTCTTCTGCTATATATTGAAAAATCTCATGATCCCCATCCTCTGAGGGTTATACTACAGCAAATCACTAAGTCATATAAAACTTTTAGGACTTTACATGGCCCACAGTAGACTTTCAGTGAGTGTTAGCTATTATAAATAAATAGTACAGATAAGGAAACTCAGTTCAGACAGTTAGTGAAACACAAACACACATCCACTGAACTCTAAAACCCTCTCGCTTGCCGTTCAGAAATCAGCAAGTCCTATTGCTGGGCATCTAGTAATCTTTAAAACGTTCTTTCATCCATACTTCACTTGAAAGCATCAAAAGTCCATAGAAGCAAACAGCAGTTAGATCTATCATGAGCCCTGGTTTGGTTGTTTGTATTGTTTTGGTGTGTGTGTGGGGGGGAGGTGTAGGTGTGTGTATGTGTGTGTGCATGTCTGTGTGTGTATATGTGTGTATGTGTGCATGTGTATGTTTGTATGTATGTGTGCATGTGTGTGTGCATGTGTGTGTATGTATGTGTGTATGTGTGTGCATACGTGCATGCATGTGTGCATATGTGTATGTGTGTATGTGTGCATGTGTGTGTGTATTCATGTGTGTGTATTTGTATGGGCATACATATGTCAGGGTGCAAGTGTGAAAGTCAGAGGACAACTTCAGGTAAGGGTCACCACCTGCCACCTTGTTTTGGGAGGGTGCCTCCCTGTTAGCCAGGACAAGCACTAGGCAGGCTAGCCCATGAGCTTCTCGGTGATTCTCCTCTCACTGTAGGTGCACTGGGACTAGATCTGTCCTTACATAGGTTCTGAAGACACAGACTTGGGTCCTCATGCATGCATGGCAAGCACTTTCTCCACTAAGCCATCTGCCCAGCCCCCATGGCCAGGAAGGGCCTGGATTTACCCAACATAGCAGCACTGGTAGGCACCACAGGAAGAAATTGAGCCCATGTGTTTGTTTACAAAGCCCCAATTGCTTCTGGAGCCTGAATTTGACTCTGAGAATTAGGCCCCACTGCCATGGCCAGTAAGTAGCCCAGGAACAGTGTCTGATTCAGAGAAGGCAAGCGAAGCTGAGAAAGGGCTCTTCTGAGCTTAAAGTCTGCAGTAAAACCCCAGACATACTTCTCTCCCTTTCAAACGTATTACACCATTGGATTAATACAGGCAGGGAAAAGCTCTGACAGGGACTCAGAACAAGGATTAAAAGAAGGGCTGACATCAGCTAGTAAGCCTTCAAGGTCAACTCAAGGAGGATGTCAGGCGCGCTCAGGCAAGTAGAAGAAAGTATCCTGGTTTAGTGTTTAAATTTTTCATTTGTGATAACCACACTGTGTCATCTGGGACAAGGAGGTTTATTACAACTGAAACGGGAGTTAAATGACAGATCTCCAGGCCTGAATGGAAAGGTGCCTGTTTCTGGAATCCCGATGGCTTTTAGCAGTAGCTCCTAAAGTGGCCATAGTCAAGTGAACACTTTCTGACCAAAAAAATAAAATAAAATAAAATAAAATATGAAATAGAGATCTTCATTAATGCAGGAAAACAGATTCGAAGTTTATGATCACACCATGGGAAGGTAAGTATCTGATGCCATATAGGTCAAATAATCAGTATGCACCTTTCCCACACCACCACAGCCTTGCCAGGAACATCTGTGAAGATATCCCTTCTCGTCCTTCCTCCTGCTCCCTGGAAAACTAAGCCTCATCTGTCTGCAGTTAGCAGAAGGCAGGACTAACTGGATTCACTGCTGGAACAAAAGATAGATGTGACGTTAACAGTTCACTGAGCTGTGAGATGAACAAGACGGGTGTTGAAAAGGCAACCGGAGCTGAGAGTACATTTCAGTGTTAATAAAACTTCCCCATTGTTGTGTGTTTCCAAACACTGGTTCCAGGATGGGAGCCATCCGTTTTCTCCAAGAATTAGACAAGCCTGCAGATTTAAAGCATGTGAGAGCATCCTTCCGCCCTATTAATGGACAGGCAGCACGAGGTGCTGAGTCAGGGGCCTGTCCTCATTTTTAGCTCCAGCTACAGTTATTTTGCTGGCTTGGCAAAGCATGAACCTCCTGTTCACCCAGAGAACATGTACTCCGATAGCATCCCACCAAGAAAACCAGCAAACTCTGAAACTCAGATGAGCAGATCTGCCCATGACCATGTTTCCATGGTAATGTCACCAACAGAGCCAAGACAGAAGCAGTCTGTGTGTCCAACTATAGGTGACTGGTGACTGAAATGATGAAGGAGACACAAGGGGAGATCCTATGAGTCTCTTCAAAAGCATGTCGCAAATGTGTATTAGTTGATACAGAACTATGCCCATGACTTACTGCAAAGTATTAAAAACCAAGGTATATAACAATAAGTACTCTTGTTCACTTAGTATAATAAGAAAGAAACTATGGTTTTAGAAAGAATACAACCTGCTAACTTGAAATCCATGGTCAGCTTGATGATTTTCAACAAGTGAGAATAGACCTTTGGGACAAAGATAGCGGGATCTACACAATAGAGAAAGAAGTAGAGGTTTTGGAAGACATTCCAAGTGGGCAGATATGATAGAAAAGGGAAGCAGTGTTGGGGCTGAATTTTGCCCTCTCAAAAGGATCTGTTGAAGTCCTGATCCCTGATGCTGTGAACGTGAACTTGTACATCACATTCAAGAAATGGGTAGCCAAGCAATGATGACATTAGAATTGGTCAGGATGGGTTCTGATCCAATGTGACTGGTGTCTGGAAAAAAAAGAGAGAGAAAGCCAAGGCTCAGGGACCATCACGGAAGAGGAGATGGAAAGAACATTAAAAGCCAGGGGATGGAGAGGCATGCTGTGGAACAATCTTGTGGATACAACATGCCTGAAACACTCATGCACTCACAATGGCTGTTCTTTCCTACACAAGATTGATTCCATGAACATTCCATCATGGATGGGGAGAGACTTATAAGACCCCACTACTCCGAGATTAACCACTGGCAGTTAATGGTTGCTGGGGAGGTGAAGTCATGTTCTTCCTTGGAATAGCCCCTGGTGAGTTGCCTGTCCTCCAGTAAAGAAGCCTCCCCATTCTCATGTGACCCTAACTTACCTCAGTTGGCCACAAACAAGGCATGAAAGTGGGAAGGATGTTAGTTGAAAGGAAGGGGTTTTAGAAGAAGTGGAAAGGTGTTAAGTGGGTAAAGATGATCAAAACATATTATATATGTGTGTGTATGAAATTATCAAAAGTAAGAGTATAATAAAATTAAGAGTTAATAAATTAATAGAAATACTCAAAGGAGAGAGAAAACAGACCCACAGGAAGGAGAATGCCATATGAAGACAGAGACATTAAAGGGATATGCATGACCCGGAGAGTAGGCAGCATGGGAAGCCAGAGTCAGAGAGTGAAGCTGAGTTGCTCCAAGCCAACCCACTAAATATTGTAACTCATTGTGGACAATAAAAAAAAAGAAAAGTATGGAGCTACCAAATGCCATTTGAGGCCAAAAAAAAAAAAAAGGATGCTCTTCTGGAAGTCTTAGGGGAAGTATGGTCCTAAAAATACCTTAATATTTAGATCCCCAGCTTGTAGAAGTGTACATGTCTGTTGTTTGTGGCTCTTGGTAATAGCAGCCTCACAGCACTAATACAAGAACTCAACGAGACAGGATGAGCTGGGAGGGCTCCAAGGATGAAGACATTAATAGGTGAGAGATCAAGTAGGGGACATTTTAAGGACAAGATGTCTCAAGTTCTCTTTGAAATCATTAAGAATCTCTTGAGGAGCTGCAAAAATGGCTCAGTTGATAAAGAAGCTGTTGAGCAACCATGCGGACCTGAGTTCAATTCCCGGTACCCACATAAAAATGCCAGGCACAATGGTATTCACCTGCAATCCCAACATTGCAGAGGTAGAGACAAAAGAATCCTCAGGGCTTTCTGGATGGCCTGTCTAGCAGAATTGGTGAGCTCTGGACTCAGTGGGAGACTGTCTCAGAAAATAAAATAAAGAGAGATTGAGGAAGATACCCAACGGCCTCCACATGTATGCATACATGTGTGTGTACCCCCATGCACAAACACATGTGCATATATGTATATATATATCATATACATTTACATACACAAAACCAAAAACCAAAAAAAAAAATATGATGGAAGCATTTCCTCCAGCTCCATCCCAGACCTTTATTAACCCAGATCCAGGCATTTTGGGAGCGAGTTTAGGGAAATTGAGGGCTTTTATGCCTGGATAACCATGGTATAGAACCAACTCAGACCAGAGCCAAGATGATGGAAGTTAACCTTCCTCTCCCCCACACACACCCTTCCCCACCATCCAACCAGGGAATTCTCAGAAGTCTACATTTCCATGGTACCTGAGTGGAGTTTCTAAGTCTTGGAAAGTGTGAGTCATATCCCCGGGTATACCTGGGAATATCCCAGATCTGTGGGATTCCAGACCCTTCTCTGACCAGCATATGAGCCAGCCTGGTTTCCAGGACAGCTGCTCCAATGGCCCTGCAAATGGGGAGCAGATGTTACAGCTAGCCATTCTGTCCCCCATGGGCCTTTCTCGGGTCAGCCAAAGAAAACAAAGGACTTCTGCTTTGTCCTGTCACAAAGCCACATGAGGCATCCTTTCCCAAACCCTGCTGCCTCATCCAAATAGTAAATGTCTGGGGACCTATAATCTTCCTTTTTCCTCTCCAGGTTAGACATCTGATTTATTCAGGAGGTGACTTGAGACACTGGAGGCATTGGCCCTGCCTCTGGGCACAGTGGGTTAGAACACCTGGTTGCTGTGTCCTTTCCAGCCCTGACATCAATAGGGGCTTCATCTTTGGTTGGTCAAGGTAGGAGAAAGCACATCTAGAAATGATATGAGAGGGCAGGAAAGATGAGCAGGCCATGCTCTAGTGATGCATCCCTGCTTGACATACTGGGAATCAAGGTCCCTGCAAAACCAAAAGAGACCCCTTAGGATTTGATAACAGAGAGAAGTCTTTGGCCATAGGAGGGGGTGAATACCTCACAGGAAGAGGATATAGAGTGAGTAGAAGTGCAAATACAGAGAGCCTAGGAACACACCAGACTGACTTCAGCCTTGGAGGGACTGAGAAGAATCAACACAGGATGATGCTGGTTGTCATGAGGTCTCCGGTCTCGGGCATCATTCCAAAGGTATGTATATGCCCTAGAATAATTCTGGTCAGTGGAATGTCATGGCCCGCTCTCTGCTTTGGGAATTTCAGTCTAATAATACAGGGAGGAAGGACCACAAGGAAGCCAGCCCAGCGGCAGAGGGCCCAGGGGGAAATGTGGCAAGTGTAGGAAAGAGATGAGACCTCAGCAGAGACAGAGGCGATGGTCCTGGAGTCATGCTGAGTGATAGTTCAGAGGTGAATGTGAATGACCTGGTGACAGAGGGTCACAGAGAAGGAAGGAGACAGGAGATGGGGAAGTGATACTTGGAGTTCAACACTGAATGGGGCGATCAGCAAGGGGAGCATCCAATGGGTACAATGGAATACCCAGGTAGAGGAGACGTGAAGGTGGGAGGAAGTCAGAGAGGAGCCCGAAGTCAGTCCACCTTCCTCGGAGTGCCCCTCCACGTTGGCACACTTAGGTCAAGCATCAGAATCATCCTCTAGACTAGTCCCCTAGTACCTTTCCTCTCCAGGACACAGTGTCCAGCCAGCATATCCCGGAGGCTGTGGGATGATGTCATTGCTTCCACCGTCCTTCTGCTCATTATCTCTCTTCTTTGTGGTGACATTCCCCAAGTGCAGCTTGATATTTTGTGAAGAGATAAAAAGGAAATTGGCAGAGCTCCTGAGTTCTTTTTTGTTCATCATATGCTTCCTGAAAATTCCCCCCACAAGTTCCAGACCCTCGTAAGAAGCCTTGCTCATCTTTTTTCCCTCTGTATCCCTCCTCTTTCCTCCCCATGTAGCTCTGTCTCTGCACTGGCTTCGTTCTTTCCCTCTGTCTCTGCCCAGCTTTTTCTCTATCTCTTTTTTACATGTACGTGCATGTTCATGTATTGTGGATACATGTGTGTGTAGTTGCATGTGTACAGATATGCACTTGGAAGCCAGAGAATAGGGTCTGTCTATCATTGGCATAGAGCTCACCAATTAAGCTAGGCTGGCCAGTGAGCCCTAGGGATCCTCCTGTCTCCATCTTACCAGCCCTGGAATGGCAAGTGTGCACCACCCTATCCAACATTTCGGCATGGCTACTGGGGATCAATTCAGTATCTCATGCTTGCAAAGCAAGAACTTCTCCAACTTATCCATCTCCTTATCCCTTCTTTGTATATGTCTTTATATGTATATTATTTATTATTCATATATAATAGGTATTATCAAAAACTATGGATGTGTTGCATCTATCCCTCCCCACCTCTCTGTCTTTGTCTTTCTGACTCTTGAAGTCTCATTGCCCTAGGCTCCCGTTTCCCTGATTCTGTGTGTTTCTATTTGTCTTTCTAAATGCATCTGTGTACGTGGATATGTGTCAATATGTGCATCTTTGTGCATATGTATGTGACTATATCCCTGTGTGTGCCTGGGACTATATAAACACACACACACACACACACACACACACACACACACACACACACACACACACACTTGATTTTGGTCCATCCTTCTCTGGCCATGCAAGGATGAACAGAGCAGCTCACCATAGAAAGACTCTCTCCTCCCATTTCTCTGAAACTGAAGTGGAGCTGAGCACATCCCTCCCCAGAGAGCATCACCCACTCAGAATTTGAAACTGGAGGCACTCTGGGATCATTACATTAAACAGGAGTTGTCACACCAAGTCCCTCTGTTGGCAAACCCTCCAGAGCTTCCCAGCAAGCTTAGAATGAGGCCATATCACCACAGATGGCCCTGCCCTTCCTCTGGCCCTGCCCTTCCCTCCTCCCCAGCTCTGTACTTCTCCAGAGGCTTCCTGGATTTTATGTTCACGACCTTTGAACCTACAGTACACAGCCCAAAATGCTCTTCCCCAAGACAGTATGGTGAGCATGAGGTGTATTCCTGACTTATAGCCACTGTCACAGGCAGCCTTCCCAGCCCCGCCCTGGTCATGTTCGAGCCCCCTCTCCCTGCTTTCTTTCCACTATAGGCTCTGGGAAGATCACCTGCTGGTGTTCTCATTGGTTAACATGACTATGCGCATGAGCAGAGCTTTGTATGCTCATCCAAATTGGTCTCTGTAAATTTCCTATCATGGAAAATGACCTAGCACTTAATAGGTGCTCAAGAAATATTGTTGAGTGACCAATGACAACTCTATGTGCTCCTTTGCCCAGCACTGCTGTATCTTCCTTCCTACCGACACCAGTAATATTCCACCTGTCTGGAGGTGACGCAAATGGACTACTTTACTCCTCCCCAAATCCTGAAGAACAGATGCCATGGCATCCCCACTTTACAGATGAGAAAGAGGATGCCATTGAGTTGACAGGTGGGGGGAGCAGGGTGCCTCAGAGCTGGGGTTCAGGCCCAGACAGCTAGCTCCAGAGCTTTCCTGCCCCTTCCACCTACCTGCATACACTTCTACCTGCAAACCCTCTCTGGTCCCCTGGAAACTCTGTGAGGGGACTCCACTTGTCCCCAATATCTAAAGAAAAAAGCCAAGGTCAAGTCTGGAGCCTAGATCTCACCCCTGACCTCACATTCTCTCCTTAGATCCCTGAGCTAGTCTCTCCCCTTTACTAGCCTAAATGAAAAAGCAAATGGGTCAGAGAAAGAAGAATTGTGTCCTAAGATCTAAAGTTGTCTCTTCAAGTCCTTATAGCAATAGCCTCATTTCTATGAAGACAAAAATGCACTTCTTTCCCTAGGTCCAGGTCACGCCCACCACAACCTCCCCCCCTCCCCCCAGATTGCTTCCTCTTCTAGCACCCCAGACTCTCCAAACAGCCCAGCAAGGTGCTCAGGATGCCCCTAAAGCTCCTGAGATGACAAGCTCTTTCTTCCTCCCACAGTTGGGAGGGCAAAAGCTGAGCACCTGAGTTCTGCAGACCCAGCTCTGCCATTTCTAGGAGAGGTTCAAGGCGTTTTTGTGTGCTACAGGGGCGGGCAAGGGGGCAGCAGACAGAAAGGCCATCCTGTTCCAATGCTGTGAGTGGTGCAGAACAGAGACAGAACCTCCCAGAGCTACCCTCAGGCCATCATCATCTGTCTGTGGGGAACTTTACAGTACCTCCCCCACTCCACCTGTTGTTCATACCACTGCTTACAGTGGCCTTGTGAGACGCAGTATTATCTCTCCACTTAGACAGGAGGAAGGTCTGAAGTGGGGGGAGTGGTTCCCGGACACCAGGACAGCAGGACAGGCTTTGAGACCCATGTAAGACTGTCTCCAGAGCCATCCTCATTTCAAAGTTCTGGAAAGGGGCTGGTAAGATGGCTCAGTGGGTAAAGTTCTTGCTGAGCAAGCATAAGGACCTGAATCCAGATCTCGGGCACCCATATAAAAGCAGGGTGTGGCGGTGTGCACTTGTAATCTCAGAGCTGGGGAGGTTAAGGTAGAAATGGAAGGATGCCTTAGGGAGTGCTGGGCTAGCTAGTCTAGATGAATCAATCAGAGAGCTCTTGTTTCAGTGAAAGAACAAGTCCCAAAGAGAAAAGCAGAGTAACTGAGGAAGGCACTGACATGGATCTTTGGCCACCATGTGCATGCAAACATACCCAGGTGTACACATGTACACATGTGCATACAAACATACACATATGCATGCATAACACACACGTGTGTTAAAAGAAGAAAATACGAAAGGAAGGCCCTTTCAGTGCCTTGTAAAGTACAAGAGAAAATGAGGATTTGAACTCGGGCCCAGGTCTGACCCAGTCCAACCTTCATCCCTCCCACAGAGCCCCTCATGGACAATCTTTTACATAACTAAGGCCACAGCCCTTTTCTCTCACTGCAGGTTCACAGCCCAGTGGATTGTCTCCTGGTTCTAACTCCTCCCACCCCATCCTCCAATTCCCCCACTCCCCACCCCCCCACCTTCCACCCCCATGCTCCAGTGACCCTCCCAGGAGTCCCTCTTTCCTTGTCTCAGTTTACCTGCTTCGGCCATAGGGTGATTTTCTAGACAAGGACAACAGAGACACCATTTTCCTAGGAAACAAAAACAGGACTAGAAAGGTAGGAGTGCAAGAGGGAAATAGAAAATAGAGTGGTGTGGAAACAGAGAGTGAGAACGGAGGAGAAAAGAGAGCTTTCCTGTGCGGAGGAAAAGTTACAGATGAGGACAATTACTCCGGAGCAGAGCCGCAGCTTCCCCAGAGCGAGAGGCTTTATGATCTACTGTGTGTGCCGTGATCTATGGCTGAGGCTGGCTTGTGCACCTGCCCCAGGCCCCTGGTGTGATTTAGGACCACTGGGGAGACGCCAGCTGGCACGGGGAGGGAGGTCCACAGGGGTGTCTGGGGTGGGGTGTGCATGCGGGGAGGAAGGGCAAGGTAACCAATTTCCTGAATGGGCTTGGGGAGCAAAAGCCATGCCATCTTCAGAGACCGCCTCCCCTTGTCTGGACTTGCCGAGAAGTTTCTGTCTCTGGATAGAGGGATTCGTGCTCTGGTGGCTTAGAGCTCTAGAGTGGGTGACTGTAGTTTCAGCAGTGATCTGGAATATTCCCAAGGGCTTTGAGATGGAGGGTCTGAACTGTGATCAACCTGGAGATACAAATACTGACTGAGCCCCTACTATAATCCTAGCCATTGCAGGAGTGCTGAGGCCACAGCAGGGACAAGAAGTCATTTTTGGCTCCCATTCTTGAATGAAGACACTTCATACAAGCAGGCAAGTAAAGCAGTGACATATTGTGCCAGATCTATGCAAAAGACCCCATACTAAATGAAAAGCAGAAATGTTGAGACCAGGCAGGGATTTGGGGACCGGAAACTCCAAAGATTTGAGTCTTTCAGGCATCTGAGCCTTTATTCTAACTGCAGTAAGACTCACTGTAAGGCAGTCAGCTGAAATCAGGAATGCTGAGGGAGAAAAGGTTTGGGCTGGGTGGGCAGGACCAGGGAAGAGGGGAGAGGAGGGTAAAGCAGGGAGGAGTGAGCAGGACAGGGTCAATCAAAGCCAAGGTTGGACAAAGAAGCCATAAGCAAACCTGGTACTTGCTAAGTTAATTAAAAATAAAATTTAAAGGAAAGAGTTTGACAGAGGTGTGTGCATAAAGCTGCTCCTAGAAGCCATGGGATATTAAACAAAAGTGCCAGACGTGAGCTACTTCCCAGGCCCCAGCACTAAACGATACAGTGCTTCTACTACTGGTTGCTGCCAGACAACCTTATTTGTATCACTGAAGAGTTGAGGTAACCCAGAGGCAGCTTTCTGGGTATTATCTTTTTTTAATCCCTTGTCCAATGTCCTGGAATTTTCCTTTGGGTGACTGATGTTGTCTAGCTAAGGTTCTGCTTTGCAAGGCTGAACTAGTTTCCTTGACCTCAGACTTTCAGAAATGGAACCAGAAATATAAAATATCCAAAGCAAGAGTTCACCCAGGTCTGGACAACAGCATTAAGCTGGAGACCTGAAAGTTAAGTGAGTCACAGTGTCCCTGCCCCAGCCTCCTTCTGTGCTTCCTGCTGCCACACAACAGGCTCTACCTGTTCTAACCTCAGCAGCCAACCGGATTTTCAACTTTTAATTCAGATCAGAGCTGTGACCTTCCTGCTTAAAATCCTAAGGAAAGGCTAAGGAAGGACCGTGCTTCTCAAGGATGAAGACTGACGTTTAATCCCCAGTAGCCACATAAAAATGCTGGGCACAGGTAGCACACACCTATAATCCTAGAGCTGGGGAGGCAGAGATAGGAGGACTGGCCAGCCAGTGGTGCCTGATGAGCTCTAGGCCATTAAGAGTATCAAAAGAGTTCCTGGGGATGACACTTGAAGTTGTTTTCTGGCTTCCATACACATGCACCTGCATGTGCACACACAGAAATAAAATAAAAAATAAATAAAACAAAATCCTATAATGGCTTTCTACTGCATCTAAAAAGAAATGCAACCTCTTTCCACAAAGTACTCTGTGCTCCAGCCCTGACCGCCCCCTGGGCCTCCACACCAACCCTTCTTCCTGTCCCCATGTCCTTGACTGCCCTTTTCCACAGCTCCTGGAACTGTTTGCACCGGGACACTCCATCCTGTCCTTCCCAAAGCTCAGTCCTTAGCTTTTTGAAGTTTTTGTTGGGCTTGCTTGCTTTACAGAGCTGGTCATGCAACCCAAGGCCTTGCATTTGCTAGGCAAGCTCTCTACCATTGAGCTACATCCCCTCAGGTCACCTGTTTTACCCCATGGCCTGGAACAGAAGAGGTACTAATTATTTGATGAATTAAATGAGTGCATGCATGAATGATTGAAAAGACAGTCATCAGTGTAATAAGATCAAGTCACCACTCAGATCTTGAAAGACATACTCTTAAAGCCTCCCCTCTAGCTAAGCGACCTGGTTTTTAAAGGAATACAGTGGAGGTCAAAATGAGACGACTTCTGAAGGTCACATGTCGTATGCTGCACTGACCTCCACAACTTAGTGGGTTCTGGAGATAAGTCAGGCTGGGGAGGTTCTGTGCTCATCACAGGCTCCAAGGGGCTGGATTGATACTCACATCAACAGGACCCATGGATCAATTATGCTTTCTGTGAAGAGCAAGAACATGCCGAATTTGCTTCTTCTGTGGTAGTCCTTGTCTTTTTGATAGTCTCCCTTTTCTTTCTCTGCTCATCATCTTCGCAGTTTTGGAAGCTGGTCCTCAATAAACTTAAATTGTCCTGTCGAGATTTGTAGATAAGCATCTGCCCCTGTGAGTTTCTTACCAAAATCTTGGCTATTAAGGATGAATCTTGAATCCAAATCCCTACTGAGCAGCAAGAGTGAAAGGGGGAGAGTCTGGTGTTATGGGAGAGCTCAGCATTGTGAAGCGGCTCCTGGAGGGAGGCAAGGACAGCCTAGCATTGGACATGGGCGGGCAGCAGGGACCTCCAGGATTAAGGGTGGACCTGAACCCTCTCTCATCCTATTCAGTTTGCAAGTGGCCAACAGCCAAAGCCCCACCTTCTGTGACTCTTGAAGAGAAAATAGGGACTCTCACCTCTACCCTTTCTCTTCAAGACCCAGTATCTCCATTACAGCATAAAAAAATCCACCCTGAGGTTCAGCCTATCCCCTGAGACACCCTGTCACCTCCACCCTGCTTACACCCCACCCTAGAGAATCCCCCTATGCTTTTTATTGTTTTTACAGACAAAATCACATGTAGACCAGGCTGATCTCGAATTAGCTATGAAGTCTTGCACTCTTAATCCTCTGCCTCCACCTCCCAAGTGCTGGGGTTACAGGTGTGTAACACTATACCTGGCACACCTATACTTTTTTTATTTCAATTTTACTTTCTGCTTTTCAATATTTACTTTCTGGAGAGGGGAAGCTACATTTTCAGGCAGTAATGGTTTGGAGTTTGTTTACAAAAATCTTCCTATTGAGATATAATACACATAATACAAAATATAACGTGTTAATCACTTTTTCGTTGCTGTCGTTGTTTAGAGACAGTGTCTCACGATGTAGCCCAAGCTGACCTCAAACTCTCGATCCTCCTGCCTCAGCCTCCCACATGTTGGGATTATTCAGGTCCTCCTCAGCCAATTTAAAGCCCTTTCCCCTCCCAAAGGCAACATCTGGCAACTGAAGACCTCAGATCTGATCTGTCCTGTTTCATCCTGAGCCACAGACCCCAACATCAGAAGGACCACAGGTGACTCCAGTACAGTGTATGCACACCTGGACTCATCGCTCCTGTAGCCTCTGCACATCTTCTTGTATCCACCTGTCAGAAGAAGCCACCCTACTTCAAAAGTCCTTTTCAACCCAAGGCAACCTTGAAGGGGGACCAAGAACCCCATCTACGTTGGGAAGTCCTCACTAACCATAGGTCCTCAGAAAGGCTACACCTGCCAAACGCTCACCAACCTAGCAATATTTGTCTCAATTGACCAATAATAATCTCACTCTCTGCTGGAGACTCTGCTTGTATTTTTCAGAAAGCAATGAGAACCGGGGACAACCGAACTCCACCAAAGGGACCTGATTTGACGAGGGACACCCAAGCAGGAGACCATTCACCTCAAACTCACCATTTAGAGCCCCTAACACAACCTCTAAGGAAGTGAGATGACAAGCAAAAGAGCTATTTCCATAGCAAGGCAGATAACCTGGGGAAGGGCAATGGAGAGAGGCACCAAGGGTGCCAAAAATTGTCCAAAAAACAAATTTACAGACTCTTAAAAACCTAATAACTATGCAAAATCTAAACTTACCCACTATGACTCAGGGAAATTTGCAGAAGAGGAGGTGGAAAGAATGTAAGAGTCATGGAGGGGAGAATAATGCATATGAGGGATTGTCATCATGGATTCAATGGCTTTATCTAAGAACTGAGCATATTGTTGTGTTAATATATATAATTCTAAGCCAATAAAAACATTTTTAAAAAGCCCTTTTCAACATATTCACACATCTTCCTTGGTTCTCCCCTGGAAGGGTAAGGATAACAAAATGACCAAAGGTCTTCCAGCCAGATCTTAATTTAAGTCCCTTAAAGCCAGAAGAGTATAAAGTTGCCCCTCCCCCCACCACAAGAGTGTGGTAGGCAGTGCCCACAGCTTCAAGCAAAGACTTTTTCGAACTCTGAGATCTAAAATAAAATATATAACGTTTGCTATCTATGTTATGGGACCTGCAAGTTTAGCTTGAAAATTAGGCTTGCAATTAATTGACAAGATATTAATTTAATCCACCCAGAAGGTGCACAGCATTGATTCTGGGGCTCTCGATGCCCTCTACATGATATTTCTAAGAAATCCATCCCAGAGGCCTTTGCTCTTATCAGATGGCACTGCTTGCTGAGGGCAACCAGGTAGATTTTCACCCCGGATCATGAGGCAGCCTATGTCCAAATGAGACAACCACAGAGGCATCTTCCATGGGTAAAGCAAACCTCAGCTCTGTGTGGAGCATTATTGTCCTCGTGTTCCAGGTGAGGAAACAAAGAGGTGAAGCAACCTAGTTAAAGCTACAAAGAAAACAGAAGTCCTGAGGAAGCAAACAATCCAGGTCCCTGGGATTCAGAGACAGGATTTCTTCCCCCCACCCACCCCCCTCTCCCAGCACCACTGAGCTCTTTCCTCTGCCTCCTCCACAGTTGATTGAAGTGTTCTTGGTACATGACGTGCCTTGCATTTCAGGTTTCCTGTTATCTTCACTGTCTCTTTGACTTTTTTCTCTTAGATTGACTTTCCAAGGCTCTCACAAGAGATTTGGGGGAATTTTTTTTAAAGCATGCACATCTATTTGCAGCTCTAAAAGCTGCTTTGTATTTAGAGGAGATTATTTTGTGAGATTAAAAAAAAAAGTTGCTGAAACTACTATAGATAAAACACATTTATTCTGAGATAGGATCTGTTGGAGTCTCCACTACCAAAGTGTGGGAAGCAGGTGGTACTCCAGAAAAATACTCACAGATGGAAAATGTATAAATGGTAATTCACCAAAAACAACTGTCACTGTGACTTTTAAAACATAATGCTGGTTCCTTTTGGGGGCCAATAAATTACATCAAAAATACTGGAACTCCTTGGATAATGAATGTTTGGATGATTTGAGGTTAAACCCTAGGGGACATTGTAGGTAGAGGGAAGGGGCTGTTTAATCACCATGAAATTTTAATCTATGTCCTCAGTGATTTGAGTTTAGAGCTATTGAAGTGGAGCAGTATGAGGTAGCAGGGGACATCTGAGCTAAACCAAAGTAATTCCGAGGAAGGCACATTCCTCTCCCTAGGTCCCCTTCCCTACTCTGATAAATGCCTCAGAGGTTGATAGAGCCTGAGTCATCCTGTTCACAAAGCTATTCAAAATTTTCTGTGTTTCTACTCAGCCTATGTGGGTTGAAATGAAAATATAAAACAAGTCTTGGCTTGTATTGTAGTTAACCTTCTCATTGCTGGACAAAGAACCCGACAAAAACAGCTTGATGGGAGGAATGGGTTGATTTTGGCTTACAGACTTGAGGGAAAACTTCATGATGGCATGAGCAGAGGGGTGGACATCACCTCCACCACAGCACTACAAACAGTGGCAGAAAGATGTGCCAAAAACTGGCCAGGTGAAGCCAGCTATAATCCCCATAAGCCTGCTGCCAACAACACACCTCCAACAAGGTTCTGATGGTAAAACTGCTATCAGCTGGGGTTCAAGCATTCAGAACACATTGAATTTATGGGGGACACCTGAGTCAAACCACTAGAGCTTGTATTAAAGCAACTTCCACATTAGGAAAAGGAATGATTTTGTCTGCCTTACAAACTTCTACATATCCTTCAAAGTTCTTTTCATTCTACATATCCTTCAAAGTTCTTTTCAAATAGCCTTCCAACAAAATACTCCCCAGGCTGAATCCTTCTCCCCACATACTCGCCTGGGTCTTTGTATACGTCTCTTTTGAAACTCTCATCTTGCCACAACAAATCATTTCACTTGGCATCTTGGACTCACCCACTAGACTATAAAACTATAAGTGATTAGGGTCCAGTATAAGTCTTGAAATACAATAATTGTTCAATAAATGATAAATGAATGAGTAAATATAAGAATGCATGGTCACAAGAAATACAAGTGAAACACTTGGATTTCTTTTCCTTTCACAGGTGAGTCTCAATTTTAACTCAATTCCACCTTCACATTCTTACATTTAACTATGGGGGGAAAAAAAAGTAAGTCCCCTGAAGATTCCCATTCTAGAATTTGTAGGACTAAGATGAGCTGAAAGATAAACCAAACTTTGTTCTTGCCCCTATGGGTCCATACAAATAGATGTCAGATTGGCCAAAAATTGGCACGACCCTGCTCATGGTTTTAGTGAACATGGTCATGGGTCTTCTGGGGATGTTAGAGATCAGGGGCCTTCATTCCCCTGCCTCTTCCGGAAGTGCTGACTGCTATAGACCCCCAAAACCTCTCTCCCAAAGAGTTGCCTGGCCTTTGCTCATTCCCTGCCCCTCCCCATGCCCTTCTCCTTCACATGTGAGCATGAAAACATGACCCTTGCCTCATATTGATTCAACCCCATTGGGAAGGGCATCCTAACTCCAGAGCTTCCCAGAAGATGAGCTGGGACCTCCACTGCAAAGACAGGGCATACAAAACTCTCCCTTTGTCCAGGCTTACTGCCCCCCCCTCTCTGATGCACCATACCCGGGAGCAATGCTAAGCCAATACTTGTCCTCCGAAAGAAGTCTAGGGAAAGGTGACCACACCCTCATTCTCACCTGGACTCATTTCAAAAGGGCCCAGACATCCTCTGTGCTGGAATGTGGCTGCCTCATGGTAGGTTCCCTGTTGACTCAAGGGAACCAAATGGGTACAAGGAAAAACTCTTCAGCAAAGAAGTGGTGTGTGTATAGATATGTGTGTATGTAGTAAATATGTGCACCCTCTGTGTGTATAGATATGTGCACATGTGGAGGCCAGAGAAAAACATCAGGTGTCCCCTTCCATCATCTCCTGCTTGTTTCCTTGAAATGGATTCTCACTGATTCTGGGGCTTGCTGTTTTCACAAGCCCAGTGATCCTCCGGTCTCTGTTCCCAAAATGACCAGGAATATAGATGTGCATAGCCATGACCAGCTGTTTACATGTATGCTAAGGAATCAAACACATGTGGTCTCAGGCCCCTTCTGGCCCCCATGCTTGTGAGGAAAGTGCTCTTTCCCTAACTAAGCCATCTCTTTAGGCCCTAAAAGGTATTTTTAAGTTGTCAACTATAATAAAGTTTAAAAAGTTTATTTCTCAATTTTTTTCATTGTTGTTCTTTCTTTAAAGTATGCTTAAATATGTTTTAGGAACCTGTATTTTGTTGTTGTTGTTATTGTCAATCTTTTGAGACAGAATCTCACTAGGTGAGATTCCAGGCTACAGTCCTGGCTGGCCTACTCACTAGATAGACCATAATGGCCTCAGATTTGTAGTGATCTTCATGCCTCTATTTCCCAAGTGTGAGGTGTATTAGTCAGGGTTCTCTAAAGGAACAGAACCAACAGAATGAATTTTAGTAAAAAAAAAAAAAGGATTTATTGGATTAGCTCACAGCAGTCCCACAATAGCAATCTGTAAGCCCAAGAGTCAAGGAACCCATAGGCTGTCCACATGGCTGAATGCCCAGAATCAGTCCCAATCCAGCACTGAAGGCCTGAAGGCTTCCTGGTCTTCAGTTCAGGCTGTAAGGCTGAGGAAACTTCATTCCAACGCAAATTAAGAGATGTACAAGCACCAGCAGCTAGGCAGGCAGGCAGGGGAAAGAGAGATTGTTTTCCCCTTTCTATATATAGCCTTAGAGGGTGGTCTTGCAACCCTTCCCTGGACTTTCTGACTTTCTGAGTCTCTGGAATTTTCTTCCTGCACTGCCCTCCCAGGAAAGAATGTCTGTTTCTAGCTAGCCTGACTTTCCTTATATCCTACCCCTTACTGAGAGGGCTGCCTTCCTGTAAACACCCTTAGAGACCCACTGTCATGGTTTGATCCAGGTGTCCCCCACAAACAAATGAATGTGTTCTAATAGATCAATCCTCAGCTGATTGCAATTCAGGAATTAGAACCTCACTAGAGCTGTGTTGTTGGGGCAGGCTTATGGGGGTTATAAGCCAGCTCCCCCTTGCCAGTATTTGGCACACCTTCCTGCCGCTGTTTGCAGTGCTGTGGCAGAGGTGATGTCCAGCCCTCTGCTCATGCCATCGTTTTCCCTGCCAGGATGGAGTCTCCCCTCAAGTCCGTAAGCCAAATAAACCCATTCCTCCATAAGCTGCTTTTGCTTGGGTTCTTTCTGCACAGCAACTAGGAAGCTGACCGCAACACCCACCCAAGATGAATAAAAAGGTCAAGTTGACAACAAAACCTAACCATCACAAGTAGATTAGTAATGGGTACCTCCGTGTGTTTTCTCTTTAGGTGTTGCACGCATAACACAGTATCAGTCAGCCTCTTGTTGCTGGGACACAATACCTGACCAGAAACAACTGAGCCATCTCCTCAGCCCATGAACTCTCTTTTTACGGCATTTATTCTAAGTTTAATTAAATTTTCATAGCTGGTTAACATCTATATCCCAGATAAACTCTAAGCTACAGAGCTGCTTCTGGGCAGATCTCTGTGAGTGGGAAGTGAAACAAGCAGATTGCTGAAACCTTTACAAAAAGACCACAGAGAGCTGGGTCCAACCTCATCATCCTCCTCTCTTGTCTCCCTGAGTCACACTCCTAGTCATCTCCTTCCGCAGGTGTCTCCAGTCACCTATTCACCTGCAGAACTCTCATCACCTTTGTGACCAACTGATCTTCAAGGTCAAGGTGTAGTCTCCAGGGAGAACCCTCTAAGGACAGCCACATTCCTCCAGGCAGCAGAACTAATGACTACGCTATATAGGGATGAGCTCAAACAAGCATTTGTGTAATGACAGTTTAATATCTTCATCATCTGCATGGAGCCCCAGTCAATTAATATTCAGTCGATTAGAAAATGTGTCAGAATAATAATAAATTATCCATAATTAAGTCCAACCAGGAGCCAAATGACTTCCTTGCTGCTTTGGGGGGGGGGGAGGAGAGTAGTAATTGGTACCACTGTAAATAAGTAAGTAATTGGGTATTCAGCGTCAGGAGTCAAAGAAGGCCATGAGTGGGCGTGGCCCAGAGATCTAGTTAATATCAAGTTCTGTCTCATACTGGGTTAATGAGAATTAACACATGGCCAACTTTTTGGCTTGTTGAGCTCATGGCCAACAACACTTAGAAAGTACAAGATGGGAGATAATAAAGATTTGAAGTAATTAATATATTACGTCATTGAGCTAGAAGACATTGATCTAGTCTCCTTAGCCCTTACTAGTCATTCCCCAGGTTGTAACATTAGTGTCTTCTGTGAGGTACAACAGCCACCATGTCATTCCACTGCAGGTACCATCGCTGGTTCCCTGTTGTCTTTGGAACAGACTGAGAGATCTTCACCCTGGGATCCCTTGTAAGGTGACCCAAGGCTGCCTCCTCCTGATGCAAAGCCTTCTCTCCACCATCCCATTCTTAGTCTGGGCACACAGTACTCCAAGCCACCAGGCTCCCACCTTCACTTGCAGCTACAGCCCCTCAACCATTTCCTTTTTCTTTCTTCCTGATCCCTACTCAGATGCCAAAACAGAGCTCAGACTGTGATGCATAGGCAGCTAGCTGTCTTGAAGACAGCCTCTCCTCAGGGGAAGATTGACACTCTCCTCCTCCGGGTCCTGCATCCTGACCACTACTTGTCTGTCTCCTCCACTGACCTGGGACCTCACTGGGACCTGGATCCATGTCTGCAAGAGAAGGACACTAACTCGCTCTCTGCAGGATTCCTGTGACACTAAAATGAGAAAATGTTCATCAAGTACCTAAGAATTTTCCTGGCACATAGTGGGTCTTAATACTGTGAATAAATGAACAAATGAACAAATGAACAAATGAATGAATGAAAACCACATGACAAGGGGGTCGGTCAGGGCTCCAGGAAGGAGAAAAAACTCACAAGATTTTTCATCCAGAGGTGAATGTAAATGGTATTGACAAGCCAGAAGTGGGCCTCCAAGGAGAGGCAACAGACCATTATCCTCCCGGATCCAAATCTCCTATTCCACAGCAATTATTTTCTAACAGCCTCTTTAGTATGATGAAATAAAATC
Source organism: Zapus hudsonius (assembly GCA_004024765.1). Classification (NCBI taxonomy): domain Eukaryota; kingdom Metazoa; phylum Chordata; class Mammalia; order Rodentia; family Dipodidae; genus Zapus; species Zapus hudsonius. The sequence goes on along the minus strand of PVHP010000426.1, from coordinate 98,640 downwards.
CATAGATAGTACAACCTACCTACATATATTCTAAAATCAATATAATGTATTATAAAGATAAAGGAGGTAACTTATAACAAAATAAAAAGTATTTCAATAGGTAAATGCTCACAGGTGACCATAAGGAAGAGACAGGAAGAAAAGAGATGCTTGGACCTCTTTAGAATGAGGATGTTGGGATTTAAGAAATAAAAGGCAGCAGTTAATGTAATATTGTTGACATTTTTCCTCTAGATTTGATACTTGGAAATAGAGGCTGAATAAGGGCTTTCCTATTTCCAGATATAGAAGGGAATTGTATTGGCGCCCTGCATTCCACAGGAGCTTTACTGTCCTCAGTATTTTTCTGAAATGGTGAACAACTTTTAGCAAAGTTTTGAACAGAGGAACAGGAGAAATGGCTCAGTATTTAAAGGCATATGTTTGCAATGCCTGTCAAACCAAGTCGGATTCCCCAGCAACAGAGTAAGGAGGGACACAAAGTGACAGAGGTGTCTGTGAGCCCAAGGTGCCCATGACAATGCGAGGTGGAGCCAGGAGAGCCCATAGGTCATGGGCCAGCTCGCCTTCCTTTGTAGGAGCAAGAGCCCCCCCCATCTCAAGGAGGGTGGAAGAGTCAAGACACCCCAAAGTTGTCCTTTACAAACACACCATGGTACATGCACTTGCCCCCCCAGACACAACACAGACAAAAGACTAAAATGAAATGTTTTAAATATGTTTTTAAAATATTTTATTTACATATTTGCAAGGAGAGAGAGAGAGAGAGAGAGAGAGAGAGAGAGAGAGAGAAGGGGTGTGCCAGGCCACTAGCCACTGCAAACAAACTCCAGATGCATGTATCACTTCACGGTACTGGGGAATCAAACCCAGATCATTAGGCATTGCCGACAAGCACCTTAACTACTGAGCCATCTCTCCAGACCTGTTATCAAGTTACAGTCATTTTCTCCTGATGTACCTTACCCATCATGGTATGTCTGGGAAATTCTGTGTATTTTAATGGCATGTACAGGATGCTTTGTTTATAGGCATTCATACATTCCACTTGAATGTGTCCATATGAATCTAATGCATGCTGATACTTTGTGAGATGGAATTTCTAGTAAAAGGCAATAGTAGGGCATCTCTGGCTCCCACCCAGCCCCATTGACTAATAGCTAACAGCTCTCCCAAATCAAAAATACCCCTATAAATACCCCAAAATCCCTGTAGGGGGCAACACAGCACTGCTTAGCCAGGTTTGAAATACCAGGCTAGGTGGCATCTTCAGGGTCTCATCTGTGCCCTCCCTCCCCAGTGACCAAAAGCTCTGTTCAAACTGCCCAAGCAGGAAGGCCTCAGCGAAAGATGCAGGGTTGTGCAAGCTGGCACGTGGACAGCCCCGAGGCGGCAACCCTCCCAGCTGAGGCTGCCTCCAAGGATAATGTTTGCAGAACGGGTGTCAGTGAGAGAGGCTCACATACTACTCATGGCCGCCAGCTGCTGCCTCTCACTGTGCCCGGGGGCACAGCCAAACCCGGCTGGGCCATGGGCTTCCTGCCCAGGCTGAATCTAAGCTGTGCTCCACTGCCAGCTCTCTGAAGCCAAAACGCATAGTGTCTTGGACTCTAGAGTCAGGTCTGCTGTGTGTCCTGCGCCAGGCGCTCTCCTTCTCTGGGTCCCACGAACTCCTCTGCTCCAGGAGATAGACAAGATTCTCTCTCCGGCCTTGAAAGTGAAAACAAGTGCATAAGAAGAGAAGGGGGGTGTTCCCTGCTCCAGACCCCTGCCACCTGGGAGATTTCTGCTTTACTTTCCTTAAAGGGAGGGGTTCTTCCCATCTTCGGGGAACCCCTCCTGTCCTACAGTTCTGCCTTCTTTCCTTCTCTTAAGCTCCATCATAAAATTGTCCAAAATTTTTTCAAAAGAGAAGTGGTCAACTCGACTGACAGGTGATGGCACATCTCTAGAAAAAGTGCTGCCTGAATTTTCATTCCTTTCACAGGATCTACAAGAGCAGGGTCGCCGTTGGTATGAGTCCTTGCATGCTCATGACCCCATCTCAGTACATTAAAGCAAAGCTTGAAGGCGGCTATGGGATAGAGTGGACCTACATTATCTGCAGAGGATACACTCTAAGGCCCCCTGTGAGTGCCAGAACTCATGGGTGCTACTGAACAGTATACATACACTCTAGTCTTCCTTATTCATACATACATATCTATACATACATTCATGTAAATATATTTACATGTATATAAAAATGTATATACATGCATATAAAAATACATACTTATAAATCAGGCACAGTAAGAGATGGTATAATTATAATGAAATAGAAAAACTGTAGCTCTTTAAACTGTAATAAAAGTCGTTTTAAAGCCTAATAAATTGTTTATTGGTAGAATTTTCCATTTATTATTTTTTGAATGTGGTTGATTGTAAGTTATGTGTAACCAAAGAAAGTGAACTGGAGGTTGGAGGAGATACTTTTTTCATGATGCAGAATTAAGAAGAATATGGCTAGAGTCTGGGCCTTGGCAAGCCAAGTGGAAGACGGGTACAAGATGAGGGCTCCAAACCAGGGAGGCATGTGGAAGCCATGGTGGTTCTGGCAGGGAATGGCCCACTCTGATATTCTTGCCTCGGGAGAAATCTGTGACTAGATCAGCAAAGTCAAGGGAACAGGTTTTTATTGAGCACCTATTGGGTGCAAGGTGACAGCATTGTTATCATGGGTCACTTCACACACTAGACTCCAGTGTCAAACATCCTTCAAGCTCACTGAGCTAGTAGGGTCCAGAACTCAAAGTCAGGAGTGTGATGCATTTATTCATTCACTCACTCATACTCTTGCTCAACAGTGTGCTTTGAAAGCTTGCTATGTGCCTGTCACAGGGGCGGGGGGCGTGGAAAGGGGTTGAACAGGACAGACCAGCTTTCTGCTTTCTCCCAAGTCACATGTTCAAAGTGGGTGACAGCAAGGAGACTCATACATGATTATTGAGATTATTCCAAATTAAAACGATAAAGAGAGGTAGACACGGTTACTATGCAAGTAGTGTGTAGAAGGTCTGGGTGGGGAGTTGAGAGGCAAGCTGTGATAGGACAGATAAGAGGATATCACTCATGAGCTGAAGGTCCAGGCAGAGAGGGCAGCAGGACCTGTAGCTTTGACTGAAAAATGACCCATATGCAGACAAGAGAAGGTGTGGCACTAGCTCACTGAGAGGACGAGGCCAAAGGCAAGATGAAACATGATGATATTATGGACTAGGTCTTGGATTCTAATCCAAGAGCAATGAACAACCATTGGAGGATTTTTTTCCCCATAAAGGGCACCACAATCAAACTTAGATTTGAGAAACGTATTGCTATACAAAGAATGGATTGAAAGGTATAAGAAGCTGAAGCCGGGAGACCAGTTACAAGGCTGTTGAGATGCTAGCAACAAAGACAAGCCAACTGATGGCTAAATTTTACTGTCCACTTGACCTGTTTAGTAATCTTGGATGGGTCTCTGAGGTTGTTTACAAGAAGGCAGCCCTCTCAGTAGGGGGCAGGATGGAAGGAGGCTCAGGAGAGCTAAAAACAAACATCCCTTCCTGGGAGGGCAGTGCAGGAAGGAAATTCCAAAGACTCAAGAAATCAACAAGTCTCAAAAAGAGTTGCAAGACTCAACCCTAAGGCTATATAAAGGGGGAGGAAATCTCCCTTTCACCTCCCCCTGCCTGTTTGCTGGTGTGGGGGGGAGGGGTTATTGGTGATGGCTTTTCTCTCTCTACTTTGACTGTTATGAAGGGGCCATCCTTTTGGCCGTTAAAGAACTTCTGCTGGATCTATAGCTTCAATAAATCCTTTCCTCCCATACATTATGCCTGATTTAGGGGTTCATCCCAGCAGCGTGTGACTAACTACGACAGGACGGATGTGTTTTGTCTGTGGCACCTACAGGACAGGCCCTGGCTGCATCCAGAAGGGGCACTATGCTCAAGAGAACCAGGAGGGGTGGCAGGATGCTATTCCACTCCTCACACCCTTTGGAATGGTTGTGAAGAGGTGCTTCCCTCCCTAAGCGGGTTGACCTCGGTCTGTTAGTCTTGACAGTGACCTTCCCCACGTAAGCAGCATCTCAATCCAGTCACTCACCTTCACTGTAAAGAACTAGAGAAATAAACAGGCCAGTGACTTAAGCAGCTTCCAGCGCCTGCCGAGACCAATGCAAATGACGAGGATCCTAGATCTGCCTCTCCTTCCCCACAATTTTCTCCCCTGTCAGTAACTTATTCTGTTAGCTGAAAAATCCCTATTTAGCTAGCCTAGAAGTCCTATTTTAGTAGGGCCAGCCAGGGGAACCCCAGGGAAGATCACCAGGGGAGAAAAAGGCCTTTTGATGATTATACATGAGCAAAAAGAGCAAGGCTTTGAACGGTGATGGAGGTCCTGGGCTTCCAACTCCAGCTGTGGCTTCAGCACTCGCTGAAAAAATAAATGGGCAAAAGGAAATGAGATGGAAGAAGGAACCACACCAATAATTAGAGGCATTTAGATTATTGCAGGAGTGCATGAACATGCAGAATCAAAAGCCGACATGATGTTCCAGGCTCCGTTTTTGCTCTATGACCTTGAATAAATCAGTATGTCTCTGGGTCCTCATTGTGCACCATCTGAAGCTCTCAGTCTGATGGATAATTGCAACGCAATAAGGTAAGTGAAGTAACACCCACTCCCTATCTTTAAAATCATCTGCTTGACCAGAATAATATGACAGGAAGAACTTAGATCCGGTGAGTTCAAGTGTCCCTGCACACAGGGACCTGCTCTGGCCTCCTGCAGACAGGACTGAAGCGGGAGCTCCAAACTCTAGAATCTCTACCATGTGCCACCTGCCCTGATTTCTCCCCGCAGCTTTCAGAGCCCAGACACATAACAACTCTCCTGCTTTAAACTCAACATCTAAAACCATCATGTCATGCACTGTTCATATTCTTTATCCCATAAAGCTCAGGGCTCTCAGGGTACCAACTTCTTTTGGGATACTTAATCTTCTATCTCTACATCCCTAACCATCACCATTCCCCAATACTTCCCCATGCCTTTGAATTCCACTGCCCTCCATGACCTTCTGCAAAGAACATCTGCCTCCCATTCCTATTGAGATCTGACTCTCCCTCCAGCCCGCAGCTGTACCAAGAGGAATATTTTTTCCTGCTATCATGATGGTCTTCACTGCTGCTTCCAGAACACTCATCCACATTCGTGTCCTCCAACAGTTCAGTCGGTCGTTTTGATATGGATAAGGAGTGAGGTAGCCTTCCTTTGCAGGTAGTCAGTGAGGGACACCAGCCCAGAAGAACCGGGAAGCTGTCCTACACTGGCGAGGCTAAAACTTGTTTGATCCAAGGTGGCAATAAGAGTAGCTTCCTGATTCTGCCTCAGCTTTTCACAGTCTTGCACTCCCAGGGGGTGGTCCCTTTATGAGCCTGTATTCCCTTCTGGGGTACTCATCAGTGAATAAGGGTCCTTTGTTTGCATTCAAACTTGGCAGTGAAGTTCATCCCAAATAGATGCCTGTTTTACATTTCCAAGTTCATAGAGAAGCCCAGTCCAAGATACCACTTTTTAGGGCTCCTCCCATCTTGGGAGTTTTTCTGCTTTTTCCCTTCTTAACTCAATTTTCCCATAATAAACCTTTCATAATTTACCCTTCTCAGTGTCTGTGTTGTTCAATTTCTTGCTAATTGTAGACAAGAACTCGGAAGCCACTGCCTTGGTGGCTTGGAGGATTCCTTGAGAGTCACTGGTTTGGGGAGTTTGAAGTACATCCAGACCTCTCTTCCAAAATCCCCTGACCTTCCTCTAAAAGCCTCACCTTAGTCATTCACTGCTGTAGTCATACTGTGCACTTTATTCTTACGATGACTGTTCTCCTTCATGATCTGGGCTTCAGGAATGCCACTATTTGATCTCTGCTTATTTGAAGGTTAAGTATTCTGTTGGAAGAATCCAGTGTTATTGAGTCAGCTTCCCTCTCACTACCCTTAAATGTCACGTGTCCATGGGTCCTCTGCCCAATTTTCCCACTTAGAAGGTCATGGCCAATCACCATCACCACCACCATCATCTTTGTCATGGTCATTACTATCTTGCAGTACCCTAATAACAAGTCACACATTCTAACAACTAGCTTCAACACCATCTCCTGTCTCTCGTGCATTTCAAGTGCACATGCTTCTCAAGCTCACTTCGTGTGTGATACCCATTCCATTGAAAGATGGGTCTGTTTCCTCTCCTTCACTCTAGGCTGGACTATAAACATGGAAGAAGTGATGCCAAGGTTAAGTCATGAAGGGCTGGACAGCTTCTGACTTCATCTCTAAGGACACTTGCTATTGGAATCCTGCCACCATGTAACAGAAGCCCATGTGGAGAGGTCTTTTGGCCCCCAGTTCCTGTTCTCAGATGGCCGATGGGACTAACTTGCCCGCCATGTTTATTCACCATTTGTAGCAGTTCCTTATGGCTGCTGTGACAAATTACCACAGACAGGTGGTTTCAAATAACAGAAATCTATCCCCTCATAAGTCTAAAAACTGAAAGTCCAAAATGGAGGTACCAGAGGACCAGGTGCCTTCAGAGGCTCTGGGGAAGAACCTGTTCTTGGCCTCCTCCAGCTTCCGATGCTTCCAGCACTCCATGGCTTGTTGCTGCATCACTTCAATTTTTCCATGTGGTCATATTGGGCCTGTCTCCTCTGTATGTCAACCCCTCTCTGCTTCTCTAACAAGGACATTTGTACCTCCTCTGGCTTCCCACAGCTATACAGTCTATCCATGTAATCCAAGAAAAGTTCTCCATCTCAAAATTCTTATTCATATCTACAAAGACTCCATTTACAAATGAAGTAATATTTACAGGTTCCCAAGATGACCTAATATCTTGGTGTGGGGAGGACATTATCAAGCACTCCACCAACTTCAAAGTGAATTCTCCATTCCTCAGGCAAATTACTCCACCTGATATGAGACAAGCTCTCCCACCAGAATAGCCATAAGTCAAAGAGTCACAAGAAAAATGAATAAGTACTGATGTTTTAAGCCTCTGAGTTCTGGCCAGTTCATTACACAGAAATAGCTAATTGATAAAATCTTCAGCTCTTCTGCTCATTTCCTGCTTCAGTCTACTGGCTGGTTTAGTGTGGCCCTTCACCTGTCCTCAACCAAGACTGGCAGCTGAATGTGATAAGAGGAAATCACAGGGTCCTGCTGAATCTACTCATGCCACATTCTCACAGTCACTAAACTCTAATGGGCTCCTTGAGATGGCCAGTCACCACATAAACTCCCCCAGTAAGAGTCATTCTCCTTGTCTCCCAAATGGACAATTCACTCTGTCTCGCAATTCAAACCCTTACTGACTCCTTCTAGCCTGGATCTCAGCTAATGCCCTGAATCCTCTCTCACATAAAGAACTCCCTCAGATCCTGTCCTTTGTCTACCAACCCTGCCCATGCACACCCACTGCTGTCCTTCCTGTTGCTGTGGATGACCTCACAAACTCCAACTTCTCTCCTTCTCCACGAATCCTGCCCTTAGGGACCACACTGATCTCCCCTCTCTCCTTCATTCTCATCTCCATCAACTTCAGACATGTTTTATGTCTCCCTTTCCCTACTCATTTTCCTTCCCCTTTTATTATGAAAGCATGGCTTACACTCAGTCCCTAAGCATTTCCTCCCATGCTCTCTTGAACTCAACCCAAACACACTTCACACACACACACACACACACACACACACACACACACACACACACACACACTTCACTGAAAACAACTCCTATTGAGGTCATCGATCACCCTCCCCGTGCCCAAGACTGCCAAATTTAATAGCTCCTTTGTCAATCTTGGACTTGTGAGAAACGTATATAGCCTCTCAAGGCCACCATAGCAAATTACTACAAACCAGATGGTTTTAGATGAGAGAAATTTGTTTGTAGTAGTTCCAGAGACTAGGAATCAAAACCAAGGTGTTAATCAGGTTACCCTTCCTCCAAAAGCTCCAGGGCAGAATCTTTCCTTTTGTCTTCCAGCTCTAGGTAGCTCCTGGCATCTCATGGAGTTCCTGGGCTTGAAGCTACATCACTCCAGCAACTCTCTGCCTTTATTTTCTCATGGCCTTCATCTCTCTGTGCCTGTGTCTCTCTTGTACTCATGAGGAACCAACATAAAAATGCTAGGCATGGTATTGCACACCTATTATCCCATGCTGCAGAGGCAGAGACAGGAGGATCCCCAGAACATGTTAGCCAGACAGTCTAGCATAATTGGTGAGCTCCAGGCCAAAAAAAAAAAAAAAGAGGCAAGTTGTATTTCTGAGAATAACGCCCAAGGTTGTCCTCCAGCCTCCGCATGTATGAACACACATGTGCGCGCGCGCACACACACACACACACACACACACACACACACACACACACACACAAATACTTCCTTCTCTGCTTCCCAAACACCATATTCTGGCTTTCCTCCCAGCTTGGTGGCCATCTTCCCAGTCTCTCAAGGGTTGCTTCTCCATTCTCTGAGTGCCCAGGACTAGACCTCAGAAGTCTCCTCTCCTCTCCTCTCCTCCTAGCACTCTCCTTCCCTATGGGGCCTCATTCATTTCCATTTCTCTGAATAGCTCTGCATGGTGACAGGTCTAAGTATCTCCTCACCAGCACTCCTGACATCAGACCTCGGGTACCTAAGGAGCACCTCAAGCCTCACGTGTCTCAAGACAAGCTGTGACGACTCCCATCTCAGTAACTGGCGTCTCTCATCTTTTGTTTGCTCAAGTCATTAGTGGTTTAAAGTCATTCTTTTTTTATTATTATGTATTATTTTTTACAATGAGTTGATATCCCCAATTCCCCAATGCCCCCCTCCCCATCCCCAATCAGCTGGATATCCTCCTCCATGGGCCTTCTGGATCAGTCCTTGTGGCAGGGGACCATGGATAGCCTAGTATTCATCCCGTTTCTCCTGGCCCAAGTGTGTTGTTTCTGAACACTCAAAAGAACAGAGAGTCAAACACCGCATATTCTCCCTTAAGGTCATTCTTAATATAGTCTCAGGGTAGCCTCGAACTCATAGCAATCCCTCCTACCTCTGCCTCCTGAGTGCTGGGACTAAAGGCATGCACCTTCAAGCATCTTAAAGTCACTCTTTATTCACCCCTTCTTATAACTCATTCAACAGAAAGTTCTACTGCTATTTTTCTTCAAAATCTTTTTGTTAGCCAGTTGGTATTCACAGCCCCATTGCCATCACCTGGTCCAACCCATCATCACCTTGCTTAGGGCAAAAATCATCAAACTGCAGCTCATAGGCTAAAGCCAGCTACCACCTGTTTTGTAAATAAAGTTTTATTGGACTGCAGCCACATCCATTTGTTTATATGTTGTCTGTGGACACTTCCATTCCAAAAGCAGAATTAAATAATTGAACAGAGACCATATGGCTCTTAAAGCTGAAAATATTTACTGTCTGATCCTTTACAGAAAAAGTTTACCAGTCCCTGGCCTGAATTATTATAATCATAGGTCTGCTTATTTCACTCTTGTCCCCGTATAGTTGATTTTTTTCAACCCAGCAGGCAATGATGCTTTGAAAATGCGAGTCAAACTAGATCCCTTCCCCACTGAGAGTTATTCTGTGTCTAGTTGTTTCAGTCATCACGTGACTCTGCAGTGCTAACCCCAGGTACCTCTCTGCCATGTTCCTAGATACCCCTCCCCCTCGTGTCTCCAGCCATACCAGACATGTTCCTGTGTGAGCATCTCAGCATGCCTTTGTATTGTCTATTTCTCTCCTCCAATAACTCTCACCAGGTTCACCCTGGCAACTCTGTATCCTCAGGAGATCTTCCCTGCTTACCTTCTATCAAAGGGCACTGTCCCTCCATGAACACACTATTCTTTTCATTCTGTTCTTCTCTCCATAGAGCTTGCCACCATCTGATGTGATATACCTTTCCTCATTTTTTTATTATGATTCATCCTTCTTCTTGCTCTCAGGCATTCTGATACATACACACTGTTCTATCACTGGCATTAACTCAAAGCCAGACTCAGCCAGTGCTCAGTAAACATATGTTAAATGGATGAATGGTTAACAGAAGGAATGTCCACTGTGGGCAGGTCCCAGGTTAAGCTTATAAGATGTCTTAGATGTCTGATCTACTCATAACAGCTCTGTGAGTTAAGTACTGAAAAGTACTGAATTCCAGAACTCAAGGACCCCAATTGTAGTTATTACCTTTTCATTGTTTGGGGGGAAAAACAACCAACCAAAAAGCAGCTGATGAGAGGAAAAGGTTTATCTCAGCTTACAATTTTGAAAGGAAGCTTCATCATGACAGGGAAAAGCATGGCAGAGCAGAGGCTGGGCATCACGTATTGTCACATCAGCAGAGAGAAGCAGCAAGAGTGAGTTAGCCCTGAACACCCAGTGGGCTGGAAAAATAAACCTCAAGTTCTTCCGCCAGTGATACACCACTTCCAACAAGGCCTCACCTCCCAAAGGATCTACCAGCTAGGGATTGAGTATGAGGCTTAATCCCCACCACATGAGGCTATGGAGGATATTTTATATTCAAACCACCACACCTAGCCAGGACCCAAAGTCAAGTGTAATACCAAAGCCTACAATTCTAAAAACCTTCAGACCTCCTAAAATTGTATTTTCTATATATTTTAGAAGATATTTTAACTTGGAAATTTATATTTCTAGCAAATCAAAGTTTCATCAAGAGATAAATGGATAAGCAAAATGTGGTTTCCACCTACAATGAAATGTCATTTATCCATACAAAGGAAAGGGATTCTGAGACAAGTCACAACATGAATAAAGCTGGAGGACATTATGCTAAAAGAGCAATTCACCAGTTACAAAGAAGACAAGTACTACACCATTCCACACACGTAGGGTGTCTAGAGTAGACCAATTCATAGAAACAGGAAGTTGGGTGGTAGTTGGCAGACATTGTGGGGAGGTGGAGGATGGAATGGGAAGTTTTTATTGAATGGGAACCAAGTCTCAGGTTAAGAAGATGAAAACCACATTGTAGACAAATGATGGTCAGGGTTGCACAGTAGTGTCTAAGAACCTCACACCACTGAGCTGCACTTGTAGTTAAGACAGGTAAGCTTTAGGTCATATGAATTTACTCTAATTTTTAATCAAAAAATCCATATTTATTTCTCATTACAAGCTATGAAGTGAGTTTTAGTTCTTTCACTTACAGTTGGAGGTAGCAACCTGAACCCAAGTCTCTCCTGTCTCTCATTTCAAAGTTTTTTTTTTTTTTTTTTTTGCTTCCCACCACCCTGACTCTGGATAAGGTAACAAAAAGATTTTTCTCTGTGTCTTGACTATATTTTAAATACCAAGAATGTATTTCCTCCACATATTTGACTGAATTGAGCTTTTGGAACCTTCTTTCTTCCTTGTAGGGATCTGGTCCTAACTGGAGAGGGTGAAGTGAATGCCAATTCCAGAAACTGGGCAGAGCCAGCAGAGGGAGACAGGAAGGGAACTATTTGCCTTAGCATATGCAAATTGGCAAGAGTAAAGAAAGCTGGGAAAGCTGCTATTTTATCATTTGTGGTAATTACAGTAATTTAGAGTGGTGGATCAGTGGGTTCCTGGAGGTAAAAGCATCTTGGAAAAATAATGTGATGTGATTAAGAAGTTCTGATTAAAAACTGCTGTTATTTTCACTTGAAAAAAGGTGAGTGAAGAGACAGGGTGAGGAGTGCAGCAGCAGAAGTCATAAGGGTAAGGCTGAGGCTTGTTAGGTCCCGTCCTTGAATGGAGGGACACAGAGATAAATCATCATCTCCCTTCTTGTGACCCTCACAGAGGAAATAGAGATACTTAAACTGACTACTCATGCACCCAGGGATGCCTGTGGTGTCTATACCTACCTGTAAAGGAGAACCCAGGGAATGATGAACTGCCTCAAGGGGAAAGAATGGTCTTCGGAGAAAAGGTGGCAACTTAATAGGGTTTTGTGGTATCAGGAAGAGTTTGTAGCCCACAGCGGTTTGGGAGCAGGGTTTGTTGGTGGAGGGAGGCAGCAGTGTGTGCAGTGAAGGTGCCGCTGGAGAACTGCTGAGAAGCAGTAGCAAGTGGAGAGTCAGAGTTGATGAGGGCTGGAGACACTCAGCCCCACACTGCAGTCAGCAAGACAAAGGCAGGGGAGAAGCTTAGCCCAGAGTGAGTTTTAGTAAAACCTGTGGAAGAGAGCGCGTCAATGAAATAAACTAGACCCTGTGACAGAGGAAGGGGACAGTGAGAGGAGTCAAGAAGTCAGGCAAGAGAGGAACAAATCTCTAGAACAAACCAATCCCTAGAGATCACCAATCTGAAACTGTAGTCAGCTCCACACTGTTGGGATGAGCATCCAGCCAGACACAATATTGGGGAGGAAGGGATTTACTTCAAGCTTACAGATCCAAGGGAAGTTCCACCAATGGTGGAAGAAGCTGGCTCCCTTTCACAGAACCAAGCAGAGAAACCCACCACACAGCCAGCAAACACCAAAAACACAGCAAGCAAGAACAGCCAGAGCTCAATCTGCTTTCTCCATATCTCTGTGCTAGAATCAATATCCACCCACAAAGACACTTAGGGCTACACCCCAGGATCTGCACCCAGTGACACCTTTTCCAGCCCGGTGGCCATAGACCCAAGTTATAAGCTTAATTTTTAAAATTAATATCTTTGTTATGAGTAAGTATATACATTCTATGAGCAACTCTTGTGAAGGTGTCCCTGTTTCCCTCTTCACTGTCCCCTACTCACTGGGTCCTTCCTCGGTGCACATACTGGATCTGTCCATAGGTTGGTGGGGGGTATGAACTACACCAGAGGTAGCCAGTTTTTTTCTCCCCCCTTTGTGTGTTGTTGCTGAGGGGGGCGATGTCTCTAGATATTCTCCCCCACCATGGCTCTTACATTCTTTCTGTACATTACATCCTCTTCCACTCAGCTCCCTGAATCATGGTATTGAGTTGTAAGTCTGCTTTATTGTTGGGATCTTAAATATCTCTGAACTTTTGGCCTGGGTTGTGTTGGGTATTGTTGGTGTCTGTCTCCATTGACTTTCATGGGTTATCAGACTTGCTGTGGTGATTGGTCTCCTGTTTGTTTCATCACTGTCTCATAGATTTCATTTGGGTCCTGTGTGAAGGCTAGGTGTGGTTTGTCTCCTGCCAGGATGTCAGCCATCATCCAGTGTCTTGTTGATGGAATTGAGCTGTCCCAGGCTCTCTCACTGCCTTCTGAAAAATACAGAGTCTCTATCAGAGAGTGAGATCAATATAGGTTAAATGAGACAATGCTATTTTGGTTAGCTCCTAATGGGTGTAACCACTCTGTAGCTCTCTGTTAGTGGGAAATTCCCCTAGGAGCCCAGGTTCTTAGTCCCCATAGGATTTTGCCATGGATTTCAGTCCCAGTTAAGAGTTTCTTTTCACTAAGTGGATCTCTTAGCCAATCAGTAAGCTATTGATTACCCTCCTCAGTTTAGTGCCACTATTGCACAGATGAGAACTTCTTGAATTGCTGGTCTCTTCCATATTGCAGTGTGTTCAGCATTCTTGAGACAACTGTTTATATTGTATCTCAATGGTCTCTGCCTTCTCCAAATATCATTAACCAATTTCCCCTGGCAGCTTATACAACACCTTCCAAAGCTACAGATGCTACCATCTGGGAACTGGTTACCATCTGGATCTAGCAGGATCTCTTGATCTTGTTTGGTGATACTCTGTGGCTTCTTCAGCAATATGGTCTTTCCTTTAGCCTGGGACAGGTATTCAAGAGCTTCGATAGAAGTCTGCCATGTTTTGGGGACCTCATGGGTCTCTTTGATCAACAGCTCAGTGTGGGAAGGAACCAATAACTGGGACAGGGAGATGCAGGTCTGAGCAATTATTCTTGAGATTCCTCCCATGCTATTCATGGCCCCTCATGCCAGGTGGTGCCCGCAGCTTCCTCAGGAGCTTACTGTATAAAGTTAGTGTTTTATGGTTTTGATTCATTATTGGTTTATCTTCCTGTATGAGTTCCCCTCACCCTCTCATTCTTCCCTCCCAATTCTTTCTATCCCCTTTTACAGTCTCTCTGTTCACTGACAGGTTTTCTAAATGCTCATGCTTAACCTGGTTAGGAACCACATATGAGGAAGAATATGTGACTCTTGGCTCTCTGTGTATATGAACCACAACTTTGATATACATTAGTCCAGTGATGGATATTTGAGTTGATTCCAATTCCTTGCTATTATGAATTGAACTGCTATAAACATGGTTGAGCAAATGTCTCTGTATTTTGGCGAGGAAACTTGGGGTAGATGCCCAGTAGAGGAAATCTAGGTCCTCTGGTAGCTCTATTTCCATCCTGTTCAGGAGCCTCCACACTGCTTTCCATATTGATTGTACAACTTTGCATTCTCACCAGCAGTGAATGAGCGTCCCTTTTTCCCCACATCCTCTCCAGCATCTATGGTTGGTAGATTTTTTTTTAATGATTGCGATTCTGACTGGAGTAAGATAGAATTTCATTGTAGTTTGATTTGCATTTCTCTATGATTAATGATATTGAACATTTTCTCAAATGCGAGTTGACCATTTGTATTTCTTCCTCTGTGAATTCCCTGTTGAGTTCAGTTCCCCATTTTGTGACAGAGCTGTTTGATACTTTTTTATTTAATTTTTTGAGTTCTTTGTACATTCTAGATATTAGACCTCTCTCCATGTTGTAGCTGGTAAAGATTAACTCCCAGTTTGATGGTGGTCTATTGGCTTGGAGTATGGTATGCTTGTCTGTACAGAAGCTTTTTAGCTGATGAGATCCCATTGATTAAGTGATTGTTGCACTTCTTGGGCTATCGGAGGTTTGTTCAGGAAGTTTTTCCCTATTCCTATCTCGTAGAGAGTTTACCCAACTTTTTCTTCCTGGGTTTTCAGAGTTTTGGGTCTTACATTGAGATCTTTGATCCATTTGGAGTTGATTTTTGTACATGGTTAGAGGAGAGGGTCTGGTTTCTTTTCTTTTTTGCAAGTGTTTATCCAATTTGTCCAGCACCATTTGCTAAAGATGCTATCTTTATGCTAATTAACATTCTTGGCATCTTTGTTGAATATGAAGTAATTATAGTTGCTCAAGCTTAGGGCAGGGTCTTCAGTTCTATTCTATTGGTCTATCTGTCTATTTTTGTGCCAATACCATGCTGTTTTGTTACTATGGCTTTTATAAGCCTAATTTTAATAAAGAAAAAACACCTGAGTCTATGGGGTCATGCATTTACACTACCACAATCAAACTACCCCAGAATGTCATGAGTCATAGCCAAAAAGGACTGTATCAGTTACCTTTGCATCACTGTGGCCAAACACCTGAAAGAAACAACTTCAGGGAAGGAAGATTTGTTTTGGCTCATACTTTAAGAGGGTTTAAATCCATCATGGTGAAGAAGAGATAGCAGAGTTCATGGAGGCACAATAATGTGGTAGAGGAGCCAGGAGCCACATAGAGCCTTCAATGACCCACCCCTAGTAATATACTTATGTTGGCAAGGCCCCACCTCCTGAGAGTTCCACAGTGTGATGGTTTTCTTGTCAAATTGACCTGTTTAGTAATCCACAGTAATCTTGGGTGGGTCTCTGGGGTTACTTACAGGATGGATTGACAAAAGGAGGAGGTCCCTCCTCCAGAGTAAGCTATTCCCCCAGAGTGGGCAGACCCCCCAGAAGGGGGATGGATATAAGGAGGGGGAGGGAAGCTCTCTTCCTTCCTCCCCTGGCTGCTTGTGCTTGTTTGTGACTTGTATGCACATCCATCCTGCTCTCCTATCCTTCCTCAACATTGGAACCCAATTTCCTCAGCTTTACATCATGGACTGAAGACCAGTGGCTCCCCAGGGAGCCTTCAGGCCTTCGATGCTGGATTGGGACTGCTGAGGCATCCAGCTACATGGACTAAACACCTACTGGTGTCTTTACTCATTGGCCTGCAGACTGCTATTGGTGGACTGTTGTAAGCTATTCCAATAAGTCCCCCTTGTTACTACAATCCTTTCTATCTGTTCTGTTCCTCTAGAGAACCCTGACTAATGTGCACAGTTTCCCAAAATAGTGCCATGAGCTACAGTCAAAACATGAGGCTAAAGGAAAGCACTGTAAATCCAAACCATAACATTCTACCCCTCCACCCAAAATCTGATCGCCATCTCATAATGCAAAATGCATTTAGTTCAGCTTCAAGAGTCCTCAAAGCCTTAACAGTTCTAACACTGTTAAAATGTATAAAGTTCAAAGACTCTCCTGAGGCTCAAGGCAAACCCTGTAAAATCAAAAGCCCTGTAAAATCAAAAAGAAAGTTAAATCTTCCAATATACATTGGCACTGAGTAAACATCCCCATTCTAAAAAAGAGGAACAGGAAGGTATCAAAGATGGTACCAATGCAAGACTAAAACCAAGCAGAGGAAACACTGAATCTTGTAGCTTCAAGTCCAGCATCTGGGGCACATGGTGGTATCATCCGAGTTCCACTAGGCTTAAGAAGTCCCAGCTTTATGGCCTTGGTATCTGAAAGTCATGTGCTGCTCCTGGTTACACCCCACTCCCTGCCTACAATTTTCTTGAGCAGATATCTCATATTTCTATCATCTCAAGCATCCTGGGGTCTCCACTGCAATGTAGGTTTCACTCTCATAGCTTCATGTTTCACCCTGACAAGAGGTCCTCACAGGAAATCAGACCCTGGTTCACACCGAGTGGCCTCTAAGGCTTTCCTTAAGAATTTGTGCACAAGCCTCCATGACCCTGTAACTCTTGCATTCTGTATGCTTGAAACCCCAGCACTACAAGCATGGCATCACATTCTGCTGCCAGTTTGGGAAAGTAGCCAGAACTGCTGAGACCATGACTACAGTGGCCTGAGTTGACTGGGTGGCTAAACCTAGAAAAGCTCTTCCTTAGACAGCCCTTATCCTAGAAGCTCTCTTTTGTTAAAGGAGAGTCTATTAAGTGTGTTTGCATTTTATAGCACCCTGGAGCCTTCAGTGGGTAGAGCCTGGAAACATCCTAAAATGCTCTCAAAGAACTTTTCCTATTGCTCCAGTGCAAAGTGCTCATGTTCCCTGATTCTCTATGTAAACCAATGAGCAACAACCTAAATGTCATGATGTCTTGAAAATTTTCTGCCAAATTAAGTATTCCATTATTTTTTGAGGTCAGTATCACTGCCAGTTTTAGAACATAGACAATCATAAAAACTCCTTTGCAAGAATGTAGCATAAATGACCTCTATTCCAATTTGTGATGAAGTTTTATTCCCATCAGAACCTTCATGAGTTTCTTTACTGCCCACATTTTCACTGGTATTTCTGTCTTCCAAACACACTCATCAGAATTATACATTAAGCCCAACTTACAGCATTAAGGACTTCTCTACCATACAGCTCCAAACATTTTCAAATTCCTAAACCAATTCCCAAGAATCTTATGGCTAGATTTATCACAGCAACAGCCCCACTGAAGGTACCAATTTTAGGTATTAACTACTTTGGTGCTACGATGATCACATACAATAAAGAAATAGTGTTGAAGAACGGGAGATTTATTTCTGCTCATAGTTTCAGAGGAGTTCAGTCCATCATATAAGGAAGTCCAACATGTAAGGAAGTCCATCACATAAGCATGGCAGAGGTCGGGGAAGTCACAACATGGGTCACAGGTCAGGAAGTGGGAGCAGGTGTCAGAGGTCAGGAAATGTGTGCAGGTGTCAGGTCAGGAAGTGGGAGCAGGTGTCAGAGGTCAGAAGGTGGAAGCAGGTGTCAGAGGTGGGGAAGTGGGAGCAGGTGACAGCTACTCATGTATCAGCCTACTAGGAATTAGAGATACCACTGGAACCAGAGCTGGGCTGTTTAGTTCAAAATTCTCCTCCTAATGACAGGCTTCTGCTCTCCAGTTCCATCTCCTAAAGGCTCCACAGCCTCCCAAAATATGCCAGCACCTGGAGTCCAAGAATTCAGGACATGAACTTAATCAGGACATTTCTGATTCAAACCATAGCAAAAACATCTAATTTTACCCCATTTTACATATGATATAAAACAATGTTTAGAGATGTTAAGACACCTGTTTAATGCCAAGCACCTGGTTAACAGCAAGTGGGGCCCAATACCAAAGTCTGAGATCTCTGACTCTGAAATTTGTTAACTCTCTCCAATCTACTCATAAGACAAAGCAGTCAGTCACCTTGGGACCCTGTCATCTGTCAGGCAGGTCAGAAAGCAGATGAGGACCCACACAATCACTGAGAGTGGCTGGCCCCAGGAAACACTGGGCTCTTGTCAAACCCCAGGGGCTGCTCTATCCCAGAGGTAGAAGATTGTATTCCCATACATGTGACAAGAAATCAGGTCACTGCCCAGCCTAGAGGAGAGTGGAGCAATTTGACCTGTCCACCAACAGGGAATCATCTTTGGAGATTGGGTGGGCCTCCTTTTTGGGGTATGCAAGCCAAAGCTGAGGATCCCTTTTCCAATCTACACCAGAGAGGATTAGTGAACCTCAAGAGATTCTTTAAAATATCTTTCAATTCTCAGACTATATGATCTCTGCAGACTGAGACATTTCCACAAGCAATCAAACACCTTTCACAAGCCATTACTGGAGAACCGTTTCTTGATTCATTTACAAGCAAAGAGTACTCTGAAGAACGTTTTGATGGGAGAAGACAGGAGCCAGGAGAACTTAGAGAGGTACAGCTAGCCTTGAATAAAGGAAAAGGGCTTTGAGGGGTACAGCTGCCCATGAAAGATGGAGAAAGCCAAGGTTTCAGCACAGCAATGTCTAATCTAGACCAGAGGATCAAGAGCTATGAAGCAGGCCAATGAGGCTGAAGGCATGGTGGGGGTAGATGCAGCAGGAGCAGAGCCTGCCTTGAGGTTATGGGGAGCCAGTGACATGTCAAATAGCAAAAGAATGCATGATTTGGAACTTCACCTTGACACTGTGGGTGGTTGATCTCAGTCCTTAAGATGATTTTAGAGGAGAAAGTATACCCCTATGTTGATTCCCACCTACAGGGTACAGCCAGGACGCCTCCATCTTGGCCTAAGGCAAAAGTCTCCATAAACATGAGGACCTCTGATGCCCTTCCTGGTGTTTGGGACCACGTCCCCAGGTACGTGTGACAGCCAGGACCTGCAAATCTTGGCCTGTACTGGCCCTGCATAAGCAAGCCCCTCACGAGAAGCCTGGGCTTGGCCTTACCACCAACAGATGGAGCGTTTGTTGACACTCCGGTGACAGCTTGAAAGTGCGTCTCCTCCCTCAGAGCCGCCCGTTCCACCCCGTCCTCCCATCTGCCATCTCATTTTAAAACCAGCAGAACAACTCGGCTAGAGCAATTCCGACTTTTTCCATCTGTGCCGAGTTAATTAAGAGGGTAATGAGAGCTGGGAATGAATGAGGCCTGCATTAATTCAAGATATGATTAAGAGAAACATTTCTAAAATATAAATGTGCATGCAGAGAGCAAGGCCGGATGATGTAGGTGTGCACCCCAAGTCACCAGCCTCACTGTGTCTGCAAACACATGGGGCCTCCATGGAGGCCTTGAAGAAAACCGAGAGATAGGGATCAAGCTGTCTGGAGCAGGGAGCACCAGGAGGGTGGGCCATAGTAGGTGAGCCAGAGATGTCCTCAGAGTCACTCCACACTTACCTACATACTATGTCATCACCTGGAATGTTCCTGCCCCTGGAAACAGTGGAGACAAGTGGTAACAAAGGTTTCCTTTATTTTAAAAATCCATTTATTACCCAGTGGCCTAAAAAATCTCAGATAGATCATAAAATCCTCAAAATATGAACAGAATAAAAAGTTAAACCTTAAACCCACATATTAAAAAATCTTTATTTCACAAAGACCCTAACATGTTGGTACCATTGTTCATTTCATTCTCGTTTCATGAGAAAACTGAGGTTCAGAGAGATTGAGATACTTACCCAAGATGGCACAATTAGGAAGTGGCAGAGATGGGATTTGAACTCATATCTCTGTGGTGCCCAAACTAAACCATGCAGGTAGGTAACAACAGCTCCAGTATTCAAGGAGGTGGACAAATAGAAGTGCAATGCTATGCTCTGGGGACAGAAAGAAAGAGAATCTTATTAGACCTTATGAGATTAGGGAACGGGGAAATCAGAGAAGACTTCCTGGAACAAGGGGAAGGGGGAAAGCCAGATCACCTTTGAAATCCAAATTCAGCATTTGGTTACTGAGTCCTGCTAGGTGCCAAGCCATACACCAGCTCTTTAATGTGCCTCAGGCCATTTATTCCATTAAACTTGAGACAGAAGCATCAGGGTCTCCATGGGACCAAAGAGGAGACTGGGCCAACCAGCACCTAGGAAATAGCCTGTCATAGGAGACAGGATTCAAAGTGAAGTCATTTTGCTTCTAAAGGGGACCAGGAAGGGCTCATTTAGAAGTGGTGTTGGACAACGTGAGGGAGGAAGAACTCTGAAGACATCAATGTGAGCAAGAGCTAAACCACACAGCCCTTTCTCCCAGGAATCCTATTAGCCCTCCATAAGACCTTGGCCAGTGATTCAGCTTCTCTACCTGCTTGTGGAACAAGACCCGTGCACATCTGGATTCCATGATGGTGTTCACCATCATTGGCTTGGACCAAGGCAGAGCCATCTCCCTTCACTGTAAACTAAACATGCCCCTGAGGCCTTCCCAGCCTAGAAAGTCAAGCTTGTGTACTCTAGATCAGCTCCAAAGCCCATGAAAATCCATCTCCCAACTTTCCTTCTCTCAACCCCTAAGTCCCATGCTCCTGTATTCTTGAACACATCTGGAAGCTTGGGTGGCCTACAGGTCCCTCAAGGACCAAGGAAGGTCATCACCATTTCTTTGCTTGATTCTCTGCCTCTCCTTAAACACTATCAGTGAAGATAGAATCGTGATTGTCATTCTTGCTTCATCCTCATCCTTTAGGTATTCAGGTCGTCATGTCCTAATTGAAACTATTAGGGTCAGAGTCTGGGCACTGGCGACTGTAACAAGCTAGGCTTGGTCACTCATACCCAATAGGCCAATTAAAGAGATGATTAATAATGGAAAAACAGAAAAAGGGAAAAGAATTCAATGTGGCCACATTGGGAAGTGGAAAAATTAAAGATGTCCAATGACCCCTATATCCATCTTGCTATAGTCAAACTTCTTGTTGCTACACAGAAAGAACCCAACCAAAAGCAGCTTGTGGAGGAAATAATTTATTTTGGCTTACAGACTCTAGGGGAAGCTCCATGATGGCAGGAAAAATGATGGCATGAGCAGAGAGGGTGGGTGTAACCTCCTGGCCAACATCAGGTGAATAACAGAAGCAAAAGAATGTGCCCACATCAACACAGCTCCAACAAGATTCTAATTCCAAAACTGTCATCACCTGAGGAGTGAACATTCAGAACGAAGTCATTTGTGGGAGAACACCTGAATCAAACCACCACACATCTTCAGGATCCTGACATGAGATTTAGGTTTAGAGAGAGGACAAGAGGTAGGTATAACCAAGCAGCCCTGGTCAGGGTGTGGTCCTGTTCATCACTGACCCTTCATTGTCTTGGCTCCAAATTAGACTACAATGTAATCTGACAAGTTGTCAGAACTGTGAGACAAGCTCTTCCCTCTGGCTGGTACCAAGGCCCCAACTTTTCCTTCTCCTGCATGAGATTCTTGAGGAAATTCCAAGTTCTTGGGGTCTATTGTTTCAATAGTCTAATAGCCAAAAGGAGGCGCACAAGTCTCTGTAGAGTATCTTGTGTCTACATGTAGATGAGCTAAAATGTATCGATCTCCTTACCTGTGGATTCTGCTGACAAGCATCCTAGCCAGGCTGCATATTTCCTTCATTCCACCCTACCACAGGCACCAAGCCTCCCATGACTCCCCTCCAGCTCCTCCTCCACAAACACTAGAACAATACAATTCCATTTTGGCACAAATTGTAGTGTTTTTTTTTTATAGAAGACAATCTAATTTACAAATCAATACATATTTCAAAGAAAACATTTAGGCATCATAGAAGAATGTATGAATATAAAAAACTCAATGTGCAAAATTCAACAAGGAAATGAACATGAAAATTTATTTCAGAACTGTGTCGTTGTTACTCTGCCACCGCAAAGGCAAAATAAAACTCTTCCAGAGACCACAAATGGAAAGAGACCTTAAGAATGCAGCAGAGGCTCCCCCTCATATGGGTTTGAATTGTCTGCTCTGTTAGACATGCTTTCTCTGGGGGTATGTTTGCTCTCTGGAAGAAGAGGATTGAAGATGTATCAGGTTGTTCTTTTCAAGCACTGGCTGTTCATCTAGGGGCTGCTGTGATTGGCTGATTCTCATGAGTTTCAGAGGGTTGTTAGAGCCTCAGCCCCTGCCCCCAGGATACTAAGCTTGATTATTTTATAATCATGGATTGCATCAAATGTTATGGTTGGGATGTTTTGGATATTTCCCCCCAACAGCTGGTAGCACTATTTTTGAGAAGTTGTGGAAGGTTTGAGACACTATCCTGGTCAGCAGAAGTAACTGGAGACAAGCTTTGAAGGTGACCTCTGCTTTCTCTTCCAGTCTAAAAAATCTCTGCTTCCTGAACCAACAACATGTGCCAGATGCTCCCACTCTTCCCAACATAAGGAACTGAAACCATGAGCCAAAACTTGTCTCCTTCCTTAAGCTTCTTCTGTCAGATATTCTGTAACAGTTGTGAGAAAAGTAGCTAATATATCAAGCTTTGAAAATAAATGAACAGTATTTGCTTCATCTTCATTAAGATGTTTACTACCTACCCAAAAGAAAGGGAAAAGAAAAAGAGATTAACCCCCTGACCCTAGGTGAGGCCAGGTTGGGGACCTGCACCCTGACCAACCACCCCTGTGTGCACAGAACCCCTGAAACTAGGCAAGGCCAGGTGAGGGAGCCGAGCCTTGGCTCACCACAAGCCTGTGCACGCAAGGACCTGGCCCACTGAACCCAAATTCCAAAGAAGACCCAGCCCACAGCCTTCTACTGCTGCTGAATGTTAGAATGACCCCCCCACACACACACACACAAACACACACACACACACTGCCTGACACCAGAGGAATCAAGCATGTGCCCAAACCTCACCAGTCATCACCAGAAATTTGTCGGAGGTCCTCGCTATGGCTGAGGGCCCCACGACAGAAGAGGATCCAGGGAAAACCAAACTCTCATCTGAACATGGGCAAATCACAACACAAGAACACTACTAGCCCCACTTTGGAAGTCCACACTGAAAATATCAAAGAAAGAGCACAGATGCAAGCCCAGGAGGAGATGACAACATGTTCAGGCCATCTCTGCATGGAGTCTATATCCATATTATTAATGAAAATTGAAGCAAAAACTAATAATGTAAGTGGAAATATGCAGAATCAGCTCACAAGCTTTGCCACCAGGCTCAATACAACAGAGGAACAAACAGATGGACTTTCGTAGAACAGTAAATGAACTAAAGGCAAACCAGCAATCAGAGGAGCTCAAGAATCAGCTGTCTACACTAAATGAAGGCATAAGCAAATACAAGAATGAGGACCAGGAAGCTTTAAGTAAGACAACCTTTGAAATGAAAACGCAACTCAACAAAGAGATGGAGACCATGCAAAAAGCTCTATTGGAAAACCAAAATCAAATGGAGATATTTAAAACATCTCTAGAATCCCTCACTACCAGAGATTCAAGAGAATCCCATCCAGACACAAGAAGCACAGGGAACACCAAAGAGGCAGGACCAAAGAAGAAACTCCCCAAGACACTCTTGGATGGGATTCTCTTTTGCTAGATTAGGGGAATTTTCCTCTATAATTTTGTTGAATATGTTCTCTATGCCTTTCACCTGAATTTCTTCTCCCTATGATATTCCCATGATCCAGAGGTTTGGTCTCTTAAGGGTGTCCCAAAGTTCTCTCATATTTTGTTCTCATGCTTTTGTGAACTTATCCAAATTTCTGTTATCCCGATCTCTTTGTTCTGCTTTGTCTTCCATGTCTGTGGTTCTATCTTCCAGGTTATTAACTCTGGTAGTGAGGGATTCTAGAGATGCTTTGAATATCTCCATTTGATTTTGCTTTTCCAATAGAGCTTTTTGCATGGTCTCCATCTCTTTGCTGAGCTGCATTTTCATTTCAAAGGTTGTCTTACTTAAAGCTTCCTGGTCCTCATTCTTGTATTTGCTTATGCCTTCATTTAGTGTAGCCAGCTGATTCTTGAGCTCCTCTGATTGCCGGTTTGCCTTTAGCTCATTTACTCTTCTACTGAAGTCCATCTGTTTGTTCCTCTGTTGTACAGACTGGTGGCAAAGCTTGTGAGCTGATTCTGCACATTTTCACTTACATCATCAATTTTTGCTTCCATTTCCATTAATAATCTGGATATAGAATCCATGCAGAGGTGCCTTACATGCTGTCATCTCCTCCTGGGCTTGCGTCTGTGCTCTTTCTTTGATATTTTCATTGTGGACCTCGCACCGATTGCAGCGAGGACTGGTCAAGATTTTTCATGTGCTCAGTTACTCTGCTATGTGGAAATGTGAGCCAGAAGCAGTAGCAGGCTGCGGGTTGAACCTCTTTTGGATCCTGGGGTCAGTGGGCAGAGTTTTGGGGTACACGGGCTGTTGGGGAGCCAACACGAAGCTCCCTCACCTGGCCTTTCCTAGGGTTGGGGGTCTGAACAAGGGTGGGCTCCTGAGGTCTTAAGAAACCACTGTGACATGAGTCTCTGTAGCAAGCCAGGGAGATGCTTGAAAGGATTTATTATATGGCTCCTCCGAAAAGATTCCATGAAGGCAGATACCACCACAGCTGCAGGAGGGCAGCCTGCTCCATGAGAGCCAAGCTCTTTTCTGCCTAAACTGTAGCTTACTTGATTTTGCTTGGCTTTATTTTATTGTTTTATGAAAGCCAGGCTCTCTGGGGCCAATGTAATAGTAACTGAATATGTCCTTAGAAACGTTCATGGAAAAATACCAGCAAAGTGGCAATAGTTAACATTTATTGAACACCAGTGATGTTCTGGGTACCATGCTACATATTTTACTAAGACCTCCTGAGGTGGATGCTTTTATTAAAGCTTTTTTATAGAGAAGAAAACTGAGCAATGAGAGATTAGTGCCAATACAACCTTTCCATTAGTGCCATGTACCAGTGGTCACACAGCTAGCAGATAGAGAAGCTGGGGAGACAGGAGAGGAGGCAGGTTTCTGGTTTCAGCTTGGGACCAATGAGATGGCCACACTTGTGCTAAGAGAGAGTTGCAGATGCACTTGCCTGTCAGGCCCAGCCATTCCTCCTCTGTACAACTACTACATGTCACCAGAAGCATGTGAGGGAACAAAAAGAGTCATGTGCAGCAAAGTTCTTTCTAAACAGAACTTTGAGAGTGTAGTTGGAGGATTTAGCTCTATCTGGGTTATCCTGGTCCCATGGGAGCCTCAGTTTCCCATCTGAGAAATGGTAGGAGGCTAGGGGCCTTTTGATCAGTGGGTTGTTTCTTCTAGCTCAAGTAATCTATGAACTGAAAAACATGACACCTTCTGGAAACTATGGTCTCTGATAACAATCCTTATCAGACTTTGCCAATCTGAAACTTGACTTGCTACACCAGAAACAGTATCAAAAAATCCCCAAAAGACAACAGCTGCAATGAAGTCCACTTACTTACAGAACGTTTGTACTCATGTCAGTGCTCTGAGCACATGAAGTATCACTAGCACACAGCTGAGTGGAAACTGGAAGCTGGGTTCAGGTGCACTTGGAATCTGTCCCTCCCCCCTTTTTTAATGATAGTCAGGTATTTATTCTCTAAAAAATTATTGGCATACATTTATCATGCATATTAATGGGTTTCATTTAAACATTTTCATACACATATATAATGCATTTTGGTCACAAGCCCTTCCCACTGATTTCCTTACTCATTCCAACCAGTCTACCTTCTAATTTCATGTCTTTTTTCACGTGACCCAATGAGTTTAATAAGGGTTACTTACAAGAACATGGGGGAAAGGTTTATTTACAGAAATCTGGTAATTTTTAAAATATCTTTATTGTCAATAATTAGATACATTGTTGTGTTAATACCCCCATTTCCTTCCTCTCTGTCCCCATCTCCCTGAGGGCCCTCCTTGGTGGGCATACTGAATCAGTCCATGGGGTATAAGGTTATGAACTGCACCAGAGGTAGCCAGTTCTTATTGTCTCCTTTGTGTATTGCTACTGGAGGGGGGGCATTGTCTCTGGATATTATTACCCACCAAGGTTCTTACAATCTTTCTGCCCCTCTTGCTCTCAGCTCCCTGAGTCATGGTGGGTGAGTTTTAAGTCTGTTTTTTTTGTTAAGATGTTAAGTGTCTCTGGACTTCTGCTCTGGATTGTGTTGGGTGTCATTGGTGTCTGTCTCCATTGTCCTTTCATGGGTTATCTGACTTGCTGTGGTGATAGGTCTCTTGTTTATCTCACCACTTTCTCACAGGTTTACTTTGGGCCCTATATGATAGGCCAGGGGTGGTTCATTTCCTGCCAGAATGTCAGCTATCATCCCATGTCTTGTTGGTGGAATTGGGTTGTCCATGGCTCACACTGCCTTCTGAAAAATTCAAACAGAATCTCCATGGGAGAGTGAGATCAGCCTAGCTTAAATGAGACACACATTGCTAATTTGGCAAGATTCTGTAGCTCTCTGGTAGTGGGAATTTCCTGGGTTCTTGGTCCTTATAAGATTTTGCCATGGATCCCAGTTCCAGTTAAGGGTTCTTTGCCACTAAGTGCAAAGCCAATCAGTAAGCTGTTGATTACTTGCCTAAGTTTAGTGCCACTATTGTACAGATGAGCAATACTTGACTTCCTGGTCTCTTCCATATAGCAGTGTGCTCAGCATTCTCATGATATCAGTCTGTAGGAATAGACCAGGGTAGGAATATCAGTGGCCTCTGCTTTCTTCCAAATACCATTGACCAATTTCCCATGGCAGCTCATGTAATGCCTTCCAGCATTACACATGCTACCATCTGAGAGCTTGTTATCATTCTGGATCTAGCAGGATCTCTTGGTGTTGTGTGATGACACACTGTGGTATCTTCAGCAATAGGATCTTACCTTTGGCCTGGGGCAGGTATTCAAGAGCTTTGAAAAAAGTCTGTCAAGTTTTGGGAACTTCATGGGTCTCTTTGATCAACAGCTCAGTGTGAGAAGTAACCAATGACTGGGGCAGGGAGTTGCAGGGCTGAACAATTTTGATTGGGGTTAGGCTTCCTATTCTATTCATGGCCCCTCTTACCAGGCGATACCCACAGCTTCCTCAAGAGCTTACTGTATGAAAGTAAGGATTTTATGGTATCAATTCATTATTGGTATAGCTTATTTTATAAGTCCCCCCACCCTCCCTTTTCTCTCCCTCCCAGTTCCTTCCATCCCCTTTTACAGTCTCTCAATTCACCTGTCAGATTTGCTTAGAGTTTAAGCTTGACCAGGGTAGGAACCACATATGAGGGAGAATAGAATATGTGGTGTTTGTTTCTCTGTTCTTGTATGAATTCACTAAGTATGATCTGCTCCAAGTCCATCCACTTTTCTTTAAATTTCATTGTCGTTTTCCTTTCGAGTAGAATATGCTCCGAGTCCATTCTACTTTTCTTTAAATTTCATTATGCTATTTTTCCTTTCAGCTGAGTAAAATTCCTTAGTGTATATGTACCACAACTTTGATATCCATCCTTCCAGTGATGGGCATTTGGGTTGATTCCTATTCTTAGTTATTATGAATGAAGCTGCTATAAACATGGTTGAACTGATGTCTCTTGCTGAGGTGTGAAATCTTGAGAGTAGATGCTCAGTAGAGGGATAGCTGGGTCCATTGGTAGCTCTATATCCATCCTATTCAGGAGCCTCCAAACTGCTTCCCACAGTGGTTGTACAAGTTTGCATTCCCACCAGCAGTGAATGAGGGTTCATTTTCCCCCACATCCTCACCAGCATCTATTGTTGGTGGATATTTTAATGATTGCCATTCTGACTGAAGTAAGGTGGAATCTCATTGTAGTTTTGATTTGCATTTCTCTGATGATTAAGGATTGTGAACACTCTCTAAAATGAGAATTGGCCATTTGTGTTTTCTCCTCTGTGAATTCTCTGTTGAGATTAATGCCCCATTTTGTGAGAGGACTGTTTTATTTTTTATTATTTAATTTTTTGAGTTGTTTGTAAGTTCTAGATATTAGACCTCAGTCTGTGTTATAGCTGGCAAAGATTATCTCCCAGTCTGATGGTGGTCTATTGGCTCTAGTATAGTATGTTTGTCTGTACAGAAGCTTTAAAGCTTGACGAGATCCCATTGGTTAAGTGATTGTTGCACTACCTGGGCTACTGGAGATTTGTTCAGGAAGTTTTCCCTACTCCTATCTCATGGATAGTTCCTCCAATTTTTTTTCTTTCAGGGTTTTGAGAGTTTCAGGTCTTATGTTGAGGTCTTTGATCCATTTGGAGTTGATTTTTGTGCATGGTGAGAGAAGTGGGTCTAGTTTCATTTTGTACAAGTATTTATCCAATGTCCTGACCCCCTTTTATTATGTATCTTTATGTACCACAAAGTTGAGAAGCTAGAAAATACA
The DNA here is from genome assembly GCA_004024765.1 of Zapus hudsonius. Classification (NCBI taxonomy): domain Eukaryota; kingdom Metazoa; phylum Chordata; class Mammalia; order Rodentia; family Dipodidae; genus Zapus; species Zapus hudsonius. The sequence goes on along the minus strand of PVHP010000426.1, from coordinate 69,901 downwards.
TTTCACAAACACCCTTAAAGCTAATGATCTAGAGACAAGTAAGACTCTATCCATGAGATATATTTATGTGAAGCTTACAAAGCATAAGGTAGGCAGGGGCTATTTCTTGTCTCTTAGAGATGTGGATATTGACATAGCTGGCCCAGTATTCTAGCCCTCAGCTTTGTGGCCAGAGAAAATGTTGGAGAGTCTCTGCCTTTTGGACGAAGCTCTGATTGAGTGTCTGTTCAATCAATAGACAGTCTCATGACACCCTCATCCTAATTTCTTCTAATCATTTATAAGTGCCCAATGCCCTCTACTAAATTCTTTCCTGCTTCAAATCCATAGGTTCTGTTACTATACTTCATCCTAATACCAATCCAATAAGAGAATTGATTTGCTTTATCCAGGCTCTACAGAAGATTCCAGAAATGGTGTTAGGTATCAAATCTCAACTCAAGTGGAGACTCACAGCTCCTAACCCAACTCTGCTGCTCTCTTCAATCTAGCAAGTGTGCATAATTGTGATCAGTGCAGCCTGATACAGCTTCCAATGATTAAAGAAACACAAATGCAAATAGAATGCTATTTCGGATGTTTATAAAAAGTATCCAAAATATGAGTCAAGCAAAAGAGTGAATTAAACTGAACAGTGGAGTGCTACAAAGATGTGATTTTGGAAAGCAAGGCGTTTTGACTCCGATGAAGAGGCATGCGTGTATCAAGATGACTCTAACCAAAATCCCAAGAGAAGACACAGCCTTTAGCTTACTCACTGTGATGCCAGATGCTGGAAATGACAATGGAAGAAGGTGTCACATACCATAAATTCTAATTAGATTATAATAAACTGAGGAAACTGTCAGAGGAGGTGACAGTGAGATGTATTGCAGAGGTGAGGAAGGATTTAGTTTGACAGAAACTGGGACATGCATGAGCAGATCATAGTGAGCTCAGCCAGCAGACAGGAAGTTCAGGTGAAAGCAGAGGTGACAGACACAGAGGTGGAGCTGGCAGTGGAGAAGAACAACCACAGAGGCTTCATGTACCACACTCAGAGGTTCCTTTAGTCATTCATCAAACATCTACTATACCGGCCATGATGCCCTGACTGGGAATATAGCGTTAAAACAGACAGGATCTCCACTGTGATGTCACCTTCCTTCCAGCAGCAATTGAGGAAAGGAGTAATTATGTGGGAAGGCCAACCTCAGGAGGACACTCTTGTTTCTTTAGTCCTCCCCTCTATCTGTGCTCTGTCAAGCTCCAATCTATGTGGCCCTGTGTCTTGGTCACAGCTATGTGCATTGAGGAAATTGCCTGAGCAGAGCCCATGTTAACATGTGGTACCCAGGAGAGCCAGGAAGTCCCACACTGGTGTTTAGTCCTACGAGTTGTAGAGCTTGGCAAGGCACATGTGGAAGGGAGATGCAAAGACAGGTAGTTTGACAGGATAAAGGATAAGGAGATGAAGAGGAAAGAAAGAAAGAGCGATAGAGGGAAGGAGAAAGGGAAAAAAGCACTTTGTGTAAAGACTGGAGGCATTTGAGAGCCTGGCACCACCCATTCCTGAGGTCCAAGCATGTGGCTGCCCTTGGATTCCAGGAGGAATAAAGTGTCCTTACTGTAAATTCCATTTTTCTGCCTTTGTCTATTGAGTCGGGTGTCTGTCCCTTGGATGCCACAGTGCCCTGTGGGACACAGGGGACTATTACAATAGTCTGGCTGAGAGACACTGAGTCTCGGGCCAGACACAGAAATGGACAATTATGTTGAGGACAAGAATTATGTGGATGCCCAGGGAAAGAGCAAGTCATAATCCCCAAGGACTTAAATGAAAGCAGGAGGATCCGGCACTGGGACCTCCAATATTTGCACAACACTTTGCTGCTTCTGAAGGAGGGAGACAAACAGAAACCCATCCATTCATTTGAGCAACAAATATTTAATGTGCTCTTTCTGGCCAGGCACTGTCCAAGGTTCTGAGCATCCAATGGAAACAAAGCAGCCTGGGTCCCTGGGCTCATGGAGCCCACTATGGAACATTTCAACAACACATGATTACAAATTGAGGTAAGAACCATGCGGAATGCAACAGGATGCTCTGAAAGAGAAATGGGGGGCCTAGGTTTTATGGGTAAGGCCTCTGCAAAGACATGATGTGAGAACTCGGGCAGGAGGGTTACAGAAGAGATTCCTGTGAGGTCTGGAAGATAATACTTCAGAAAGAGAGGAAAACAATATGCAAAGTTCCTAGGGTAGGAACAAGCTTTGCATTGACACAGAAAGGTCAGTGTGACCATCGAAAAGTAAGCAAGATGAAAAAGTGGCCAAACATGACGCTAAAGAGAAGGCTGAGTACAGCCCAGAGAAGTACCTCCTAGACCATGGCAAGGAGGCCAGATTTGACTCCCAGTAGCTCAGATGAATCACTTGTCAACAGAACGCTTCTCTTGCTTTGAGGATGTGGAAGCAGTGCTGGGCAATGATTCAGTAGGTGAAACGTTAGCCACACATATCTGAGAACCTGAGTTCAGATTCCCAGAATCCAAAGAAAGGCAGATGCAGCAGAACAAGAATCTGTAACCCCATTACTCCCACAACAAGAAGGGGGTGAAGACAGGAGAACCAGAAGCTCATGGGCCAGCTAGCCTGGCAAACATATCTGCCAACAATAGAGCCTGCCTCAAAGTGGAAGACAAGGGCTGCCACCAGAGGTTGTCCTCTGACATGTGTGCTGTGGCATCTGACACAGACATGAACATGTACAAACATACATAAATGCACACACACACACAGAATGTTGAGGTTATGGCTGGAAGATGTGAAGTGGCTTGTTAACAAACAAATTAACTGTGTAACTTCTCACTAATTCAACTAGTGGCAAAGGAAGAATCTGAGTTCTCTGAGGAGAAAACCCAAAGGCAGACTTCACCAAAGGGTGGCATGGGAGTGAGACCTTGGCATATGAACTTTGTTGGACCGTGGATGCTACACATGTGTTTCCATTGCTCCTGGGGTCCATAAACCTGGGCTTCTCAAAGTGTAGCCTGTGAGTTAGCAATTAAATAAAGCAAGACTCTCAGGTCCCACCCACCCCCCCACATACAGAAAATCAACAACTCTGGGGATAGATCCCAGAAGCCATACTAACTACCATGCTGTCTATGTAATTTTCAGGTAGGCCTCAGGTTGGGAACCATTAGCCATAGAAGGCCTTATTATGGCTTCTTACCCATGATTGTGCCTGACATTTTTTGTCTGGATTCAAGTTGTTATTATGAACACACACTGCAGGGTCTATTACCTACTTTAATTAATATTTATGATTTCTTTACTTACAATGGCATGCATGGAACTCTTTGGGGACACTCAGTACTCAAGTGTTCAGTTCAATGAATCTTTCCATTGGTACACACCACCTAAATCAAGATTAGAAAATTTTCAGCCCCCAGAGCATAATTACATTCACACCAGTGAATTCTCTCCAGGGGAAACTTCTTTTCTGAGCACCATCCCCCGAGTGCTTTACCTGTTCGTGAGCTTCATATGAAAAGGATGATATCACAGGGGCTCATTAAAGTCAGGTTTCCTGCTTCAATGTTGTGCCTATTACATTCTTTATATTACTATACATGGCACCTACCTAACTTTCTATATCATTATGTAGTGTTTTTTTTTCTATGAACATGCCACAAAATAGACAATTGGACTGTTTCCAGTTAGCAACTATTTTAAATATAGGGGCTGGGGAGGTAGTTCATTTGGTAAAGTGGCTTGCCTCACAATCATGAGGACCTGAGTTTGATCCCCAGAGTCCATGTTAAAAATGTTGTTTGTGGGCTGGGTAGACAACTCAGTGGGTAAGAATCTTGCTGTGTGTGATGGCTAGGTTTTGATGTCAACTTGACCTTTCAAGTAATCTTGGGTGGGTCTCTGAGGATGTTCACAGGAAGGCAGCCTCTCAGTAGGGGGCAGGATGTCAGGAAGCTCAGGAGAGCTAGAAGTAAACATCCTTTCCTGTGTGGGCAGTGCAGGAAGGAAATTCCAGAGACTCAGGAAGCCATTAAGTCTGGGATAGGGTTGCAAGACCCCAACCTGAGGCTATATAAAGGAGAAGAAATTCTCTTTGCCCCCCTGCCTGTTTGCTATTGCATGTGTAGTATTGGTGATGGGTTTCTCTCTCTGCTTGGACCTGTGAAAGAGGACCAGCCTCTTTCACTTTTATGGGACTTCCCCTGGATCTGTAGCTTGAATAAATCGTTTCCTCCCATAAACTGTGCCTGGTTTGGAGATTCATCCCAGCAGCGTGTGGCTGACTGCAACACTGTGTAAACAAATGACCTGAGTTAGTCCCCAGAAGCCATGTTTTTTTAAAGTCAGGTGTGGCTGCACACACCTATAACTCCAGTGCTGAAGTGGGGAGAGACAGAGGACAGACAGTCTAACTAAATATGAAGAGCTTCTGGTTCAGTAAGAGACTGCCTCAATGAACTACAAGTAAGAATGATAAGAAAGGACATCCTCTTCTGCTTTTTGGGTCTCCATACACATGCTGGGGTATGCACATCTGCACACACACACACACATGCACACACACCAGGAAAATGCTGGTCAAGGTAGCACTTGTAATTCAAGTTCCCAAGTGCTGAGGAGGGGGAGACAGAGGATCCCTGAGGCTTGTTGGCCAGCAGATCTAAACTAATTGGTGAATTCCAGGCCAATGAGAGGCACTGTCTCAAAAAGAGGTGAATGGTGTACTTGAGATAACCCTCAACATGGACAAGTATATAAGAGTACCCACACACATACAAACATACATACATATATGAATGCACACTGCACACATTTACACATGTATATAAAAATGATGGCATTATAAGATGGTTTGGAAGCCCTTCATCTTCTTTGTTGATCTGAAATAAAGTAAGAATTGACCGTAATTGGGAGCTTCTAGAGACCATCAACTTGGTATATGGCAATCCACTGTGTGAGATCATCTGAACAGCTTCATGTCACAAGCTTCAGCTCAGACACTTGCAGGGATCTGAGATGGGACAGCCAAAGCTTAAAGCAAGATGGCCTCCTCAGAGAGCTTCCTTCTGTCTGTGGATGTCAGGGGAGAGTTGGAGAGACTACTTCCCATCTCTTCTTTGTAGACACAGCTGTAGGAGCCAGCCTGGATGACTGGGCTGTGAGTCAGAAGTGAGATGCTGAGGCTTAGGAGGAGAGCTGAGCCACAAGCAGGCTTTGTCTTGAAGATATTCACCCAGCCCAGCATGAGAGGAGATTATTCTAAATAACATACAGCCCAACATGACATTATTATTCTTTGACTTTAAATCAATAGTCTAAATAAAGTAAATTATTAGGTCTGGGTGGCATAAAATATGAACACAGACAAAGAGACTTAGGGGTACAATTTGCTCTAAATCAGTTTAACCACCATGCAGCTCCTCACATTACAGTCTTAATCTAGCACATTAGTGAGATTAGTACGTGGTTTTCACAATTAAACTGTATATTTTATCACATCTACTTCGTTCACGCTATATAAACTTCCAGGAAATTACAGACTCATAAACTTTGGCATAAAGCATGAGGTAGCAGGAAGTAGAGAAACCAGAAAGGCGTTTGGGGGCAGCTCTGAGTCTCATATCCCATATTTTTTATGTGAAGTAAAAAAAAAAAAAAGACTATCCATTAAAAAGCCCATTAGAGGGGAGAAACTTCAATGAATGGATTTACAGATGAGTCTCTAGGTGCCCATAACTGAAAGCCCCAGGGACACTATGGCATTATTTACTGCAAAGAGGAAAAGTTTAAGGTTTTATTATAGATGGGTGGTGGGATATTTTTCTCAAAGAACAAAAATTTAAAAAAAAAACATTGTCTCCTCCACCTTGTGGAGGGGTCTCTGGCCTCACTATGTCCTAGCATACATGATGAAGGATTAGATTACCTAGTGGACAAGAGAGTAAAATACTTTTAATATGGTGTGTGTTATTAACCATTTCCTGTGACTTCGTGATGTCTGAGAGACTAAACCTTCCACACACAGACATTTGAGGCATATGCATACAACTGCACACATGCACCCAAATACAGGCTTTCACTCTCAAACTAAACTCCTTTCCTGGTATTTAACTCTGCTCTCCAGCACAGGTTGAAAACCCCAAGTGCAAGTTTTCAGTTAGGACATAAGACATGACCTCATACAAAGCTAAGTAAGACACGTGGAAAGATCTTCCAGGGCATCATCTAGAATTTTCTATGAATGTGAAACATACAATGCTGAGAACTCTTGGGCCAGGCGACTCAAAACAAAGTCCTGGTAGAGATGTGGTTTATCTCATAGATGATAGAGTCCTTCTGTTTCTGCTTCATTGGAAGTAGAGGGCAGGATCCTCAAGTTCAAGGACATCCAATGAACCTGATTTCAATCTTCCCTCCTCCACCTCTTTGCATCCATCTATTAAACAAAGCCTGAAGAATCAACCCTGTAGAGTTGTCCCAAGGATTCAGTGTGTACACATACAGTGCTTAGACTGGAACCTGCCACCTAGCCAGCCCTGTGTATTTGCCAACTGGAACTATTTTCATGTAAATGTTATTATTGTTATCTGTGTAAGAGTCAAGGTGAGGCTAGGAATTTGGTGTTCAATTTAGTTCATCAAATATTTATCAAGTATCTAATACTTGCCAGTTCTTGGGCTATCTGTGGAAGATACAGTCAGGAACCAGACCACATCACTCCTTGTAAAATTTCAGGGTCTGATGGTAAGGTAACTGGTAGTCCAAGGTAGGTATTTAACATACCACCATACTCATGGACTACAAGGCTTAGTGGTTACTCAGAAAAGAAACAGCGTGTCATCCCAGCTTAGAATCAATGGAGGTCAGGCATCCAGCATCCGCAGGCTGGGGCCTTAGCATCTTCGTAATTTACAACTGTGACAATGGCTGGGATTACTCCAGCCTTCCTGGATCTCAACCTCACCATCTGTGAGATGGGACGGAAGAAATTCCAGAGCAGACTGCCCCATCTACAGCACTGTCCAACTGTGGAGCTGGGAATGAAACTCAGGTCTCTGAGGAGCACTGTGTTTACTGGGCCCGTGGGTCACCTGGAGGCTCCATCAAGATCTTCCAAATTGCAAAATCTTTTTCTAGTCAATGAAACATATGGGAAGCTATCCCCTTCAGATGAAAGAAAGGAAGTAGATGGGCTCAGAAGCTTCTCATGGGCAATACCAGAAGTATTTTCTCTTTTTCAGATTTATTTTTCACACAACTGAATAATGATTTTCTGCCATTCCCTGCCCTTTTCCTCCACCTCTTTCTCTCCCCAGTCTCATTCAATCACCTCCAACTTATGTCAGGAAAGCAAATTCCCAGGTTCTCTGAATCCCTGCAGGGAAAATGTCTGGCCAATTTGTTTCTCACTGAGATATATCACAAGTACCCCAGAAAGGTTAGGGTTGATTAAAGCTAAGGTTAAAGTTAAGGTCAGGAATGATTAAGGTTAGGATTACTGTTAGGGCTAGGGTTAGGATTAAGGTTAAGGTTGAATGTATAAAATAGACTGAATATGCTAATAAAGTGATTGGGTCATAATAACTAAATGAACAAAGAAATGAAAAAGGAAGCTAACTTGGGGGGGGCACCCAGGGTGTCGGCTCCACTTTCTGCTCCCACCTGCATGATTCTTCTCTTGCCTATTGTTTGTCTTCATAATGCCAATTATCAACATGTTCATGAATCAATGGAAGATCTTAGATTCTCGCCTGTTTAAGGGAGGATATGTATAGGTCAAGTAAACAATCATTTCCTCCTCCATTGTCCAATCCCCGGCATAACAGAGAGAAAGTCAAATGAATGCATAAAGGATCCTTCTGAGTAGAGGACAGTCCTGGCCTCACCCTGATAGTGCTCTGTGAGGGAGCGCTAGCTTTGTCCATCCCCCTCCTTCAACACCAGGAGAACCTCATTCACCAGGGCCTGAGAACCTCAGGACAATCCACAGATTTTGTTCTATGACTCTGAGCCAAAGCTGTTCCCATCTCCGGACTCCTGCTTTTTCCCAGGGAGTAAATGGGAAGGGAAAAGCAGAGAGCAAAAGACCAACAACCAGGAAGCCACTAAGAGGAAGGGTACAGTCATTCAACTGGGCTGTTCTGTTATTTACCTCATAGGTGTGTATGGAGAGACCTCACTCAATACTTGGTGGCTGAATGGTGGGAGAGAGGGCCACACAAGGACAGTAGGGAACTTGTGTTTTACAACTTGTTGTGTGACACTGAGCCATGTCTTCCCACCTCTGAGTCCTTATTTGTAAAATAAAGGCCACAAGGACCTCCAATGGCCTTCTACCTGGATCCAAAGACAAAGACTGTGATGGTTTGCAGTTATTGTTAACTTCACGGGACCTAGAGTCCCCTAGAAAACTCACCTGTGGACACATCTGTGAGGGATTTTCAAGATTAGTTGAGTTGAGGTGATATTCCATGGGCTGGAAACCTGGGCTTCACAGAAAGAACAGGAATTAAGAAGCAGCATTCACTACTCTGTTTCCTCACTGTGAACTGAATGTGATCTTCTCTGTTTCATGCTCCTGCTGCCATGCCTTCCCCGCCATGATGGACTGAAAACCCTCTAAAGCCATGAGCCAAAATAAGCCTTTCCTCCTAAGTGGCTTCTGTCAGTTTTCACTGCTGCAATGAGAAACTAACTAACACAGAGACCTTGCCTTTAAGAGGTTTTCTCAAAAAGAGAAACAGCAAGGTGGGGAGACAGGGATCATTAGAGACGCAAAGGCTGTGCTCCAAAATCCAAAATAACAAAAATATTAATGATATCAAGGAAATGCTTTAACAAAATTAAGTATTCTCAAACATGGATTTTTTTTTACAACACCTTAGGATGCCTTACAAAATACTAACAGATTGATGGCTGGGTCCACCTACAGAAATTCAACTTCAATTGGTTGGGAGAGTGGCCTAAGTATGAGTGTTGACAGTTCCCCTGGTTATTCTCATGAGTTCCAACCCTGACCTAATCTTTCTATGTTTATGTTATGACTTGAATCTGGAATGTTCTTGTTGTGGTCAGCTTTCTCATTGCTGGCAGAAGGAATCCGACCAAAGCAGCTTGCAGAAAGAAAGGGTTTATTTTGGCTTAGGGACTCAAGGGGAAGTGTCACCATGGCAGGGAAAGCGATGGCATGAGCAGAGGCTGGACATTGCCTCCTGGCCAACATAGTGTGGACAACAGCAGCTGGAAAGTGTGCCAGATATTGGCAATGGGAAGCTGGCTATAAGACCCATAAGCCCACCCCTAACTACACACCTCCAACAAGGTTCCAATTCCAAAATTGACATCAGCTGGGGACCTAGCATTCAGAACACATAAGTTTATGGAGGACAACTGAATCAAGACAACACAGCCCCCAGCAGGGTCATTTTATTAGTGTTTGGTCTACAGCTTATAGAAATAATTTGAAGATTTTGGAGCCTTTGGGAAGGCAGGCTCTAGCGTGCAGAAGTATGTAACTAGAGCAGTTCTTTGAAGGATACATCCTTGGTCTAGCTTTCTCTACCTCTGCCTGCTGCAAGCTGAACAAGTCACCATCTCATGCCCCCCTTACTCTCGTGAAACATCTCCACTCTGCCTCCTCTGCACTGGTAAACTGATATCCCTCTAAAACCACAGGCCAAAATAAGCCTTTCCTCCCTTAATTTTTGTCATGTATTTCATCACATAACTGAGAATAGTGACTTGTATATAGTTTGATAACCTTAATTCTCATTTTGGATTATGACATTATCCCTCATGGCAATTGGAGAATCTCAGACCTCACAGCCACCTGACCTTCGGATCCAAAGACTGACTAACCAATGCCAGGTGGCCAGAAGCCATGTTGATTTCAAGCCTAGATCCTACAGGTAAACACATACCAGATCAAAAGAAGCTGGTGGGAAGCTATCCTGGTACCTACTGCCACGCTAATGAGAGGAAGGAACTCTTCTGTGGCCATCACTACTCTGAATGTTTTTGCATAAGTCATTTCTTCCTCGCAGCAGTCACTTGAAGAATAGGTGATATTATTTTCCTCCTTTTATTACTAATGAAACCAAAGTACAAGGCTGCAGAGACAGCTCAATCAGTAAAGTGCTTGCCTCACAGTCATGAGGACCCAAGTTATATCCCCAGTAGCCATATGAAAATGCAGGGTGTTGTGGTACACACTTGTAATCCCAGTGTTAGGGAGGCAGAAACAGGAGGAGCCTTGGGGCTCACTCATCAGCCAGTCTAGGCTAATTGGTGAGCCCCAGCCCAATGAGAGACCCTGCCTCAAAGGAAGGGTATGGCATTTCTGGGACTAGCATCCAAGGTTGGCTTCCACATGCATACGCATACATACACACCTACATCGACATATAATAATAAAAACAAAAACAAGAAGGTAAAATAAGTTGCCCAAAGTTAGGCAAACACTTCAGGGATAGAAACAGAGTGATGGGGTTAGTGCATGACTGCAGTGTGCTGCTCCTCATAGACCTTGTGTACAGCTCCTGACTGTGAACATCGGTCCTCCTTCAAAGAGGATGGTGCTCCTCACCAATTGAGCAGCAACAGCAAGTCTCAGGCTTTGCAGTGTGAGACACAGTCTTCCCAAAGTCCCCCCCATCCCCATGTTGGAACTCATCTTTTGTGGACACTTCATCTCCCTGCCACCACAGGTATCCTTTTGGCTAAGAGCACAAAGTGACACTTTAAGTGGTATTCAGGTAGAATTGCTACTTCTGCCTTCTAAAAATACTTTTTAAAATCAAAACAAGGTTGCTATTGTATTTATGACCTCACAGTTCTGGTGTTACCTGCACAAGACCTGTGCAATATTGGGCCCATCGGTGTGTTATCATGGAAGATGAAGGAGGGTAAAAATGTGACATTAGTGTTCAGTGGAAGCGAGGGGTGGAGGGGAACAAAAGAATATAATAAAGAGGGCTATGCTCAAAACAAATTATATATATGTATGAAAACTGTTAATGAAAAAGTTTAACAAAAAGAAAAGGGCTGGAGATGTGACTCAATTGGTAGAGTTATTGAATGGCACATACAAAGCTCTGAGTGAGTTTGATCCCCAGGACCACATAAACTGGGCATGGTGGTGCATATCTGTAATCCTGGCACTCTCATGGTAGAAAACGTAGGATCAGAAGTTCAAGGTCATCTTCAACTACATAATAACTTAGGCCACTTGGGGTTCATGATTGTCTCAAAAAAAGCACATGTGCCCGTGTAGGTGGAAGGAAATTGATTAGCTATTGAGTTTTATTTGTCTACACAGTAACATCATCTGGGGAGATTTTTAATTTGTGATTCCCAGGAGCTCTGAACTTCTTAGTCTAAGGCAGGACCAGGCATCGCTGTATTTTAAAGTTCTCTGGACTCTAGGCTATAGAAAGCACTTTTAGCTGAGTTTGAAAACCACTATTTCAAATTTAATTTCTTCCCTAGCTGACCTCAGATGAAGACCACCACAAAAGTTCACTCACTTTTGTTGTGTGCCCAGGTCTAGGAGGGATCCATGAAGACATCCCAGAAGAGACAGCACCTGGTCTTTCCTATGAAGACAGAGAAAATCTGGAGAGAACCATTCCTAGACCCTGCATTCAGGAACCAACCTCCTCCCTGTAATTTGCTCCTCCTCTTCCCCTTTTCTCTCGTCCTCAGGGACTGAGCTGAACACACCAGACCAATGCAGTGTGGAGGAAGGAACATATGTCCTGTGTGCATCAAAAGAGCATTTATTTTCTCCTTTCCAGTCTCATCAGAAAATACATTTTCTCTGATTCCACATTTTACAGAAGAGCAGATGGCCAAAGTTTTGATTCAGGAATAATGTCCATTTGAATGGCTCATGCTCAAGGACCCCTGACTGTCATTAAAGGACCATCAAAGATGTGCAATCTGGACACTCCTGAAGTCCCTATTTCATCCCCCAGCCCAGCCCAGCCCAGCTTCTCCCCCCTCACACTGACATGGTACACTGTGCTCCATCCACCCTTGCCACCATGACAGTCAGAGCTCAGGCCTCATATATCCCATGGATGGGCCACGCCTTCTCACAAACCAAACACCCAAGTCTTTCATGATCTTAAACTATGGTCCCACAGGTTTCTAGAAAATGCAAATAAATAGCATACTCTCTACTTCAGAATTTCCAATGGCTTCATGCTGCTACTGATGTGATGGGCCACACTTAAAATGGTAACCTTGGTTCAGAAAACAGAGGAGCTGCTTATTTCTAGAAAGAACTAGCCTTGGGGCTCCTGGCTGTAGTAGTTACCTTCTTATTGCTGGAACATAAAACCTGGTCAGAAGCACCTTATGGAATATGAGAATTAATTTCAGCTCATGTGTTTGAGAGAATGTTTTGTTATGGCTGGGAAATCATAGCAGTGTGGTAGTTTGGATGTATGCCCCTACTCCCCATAGACTCGGACATTTTATTAAAGCTTATAACATGGATGTCCAGCTGCCTAGCTGGAACTGGTATCACTGGGAGAAGATCCTGGAGTTTAGCCCTAAGGTGTCACTGAGGGGGGGAATCTGATTTCAAGCCCTAAGGTATGGGGGTGGTGAGCTTTGCCTGGGGCCCTGCTGCTCTTGCTTTTGGTGTGTACTGACTGGTGGTGGTTTCTCTCGGTTTGGATCTATGAAAGAGGCCAGTCTCTTCTGCCACTGTGGAACTTCCCCTGGATCTATAAGCCTGAAATAAATCCCATTACTCCCATAAACTTTTTCTGTCTGGAAGGTCATCTCAGCAATGTGGAGCTAACTACAACAAGCATCAAACATCCAGCTGGGCATCACATATCCACAGCCGCAGGAAAGTCTGTGTAGTAGGCTTGGAGCTGGATTTGGAGCCTGCCCTCCGAGACACACCTCCTCTGGCAAGGCTCCACCTCCCAAAGGCCCCACAACTTACCCAAAGTGCCACCAGCTGAGGACCAAGTATTCAAAACACATGAGCCTGTTGGTAACATTTTATTAAAATCACAACACTGGCCAATCCATGAATTTAGAGGCAGAAGGTATCATTCCCTCTATAAGCCATTTGCATCCAAAAGACAAAGAAACTTAACCTTGTAGCCATGAATCTCCAAAGTGTGTGGCCATTAAAAGCATCAGGAACTTCCCTGACAATACCGCTCTCCAGGCTTAACTCTGATTTCTACTCGGCCACCACCCCCATCTAATTCTGAGCCTTTTCCTGATGGGTACTTATGCATGGGTCTACACCCACACAAATCAGCATTTACACAATCTACCTCCTCAACAAACTATAAGCTCTAAAAACTCCACTGTCTACCTAGGATTCCTAGCCAGAGAAACTGTGACTTCTGTCAGGAACCCTTCAGGGGTCTCTTAGTACCCCAAACTAAAAAGCTTCATCTGGCAAACATGATGAACACTGAGCTATATGATAGTGCCTGGAACATAACATATGCTTCAAAAAGCATTGCTTGGAGGTGGATGATTTATATATGAATGGGTGGGTGGGATGGGTGGGTGTGTGGATGGATGGATGGATGGATGGATGGATGGATGGATGGATGGATAGATGGATGGACAATCTGACTGAACTGATGCAAAATTTGATCAAAGATATATGTGGATGGAACTTTGCCCTGCTGGATCCACCAACTTTATTTCCCATAATACCACCAGAGGCATGCTAAAAGCTCACAAAATTGAAAGACACAGTGACAATGTCCCTATATGACTGTCCTTTTTTTAAAAAAAGGATTGATTTCTCCATTTGAACAAGGGTTTTCTCTTCCCATGAAAACACTAGCTATGCAAAGACATAAACAGGTGTGTCAAAGAAGTGACTTCCCCAGCAAATAGAACTTATGGTGAGGATCGAAGCTTTATAAGTGTGCACACCTCCCTCCGCTGCCTGTGGGAGTAGCATGTTCCACCCAGGGAGAAGATCAAGGGGAGCTTTGTTAGTATGCACATGTCATCAGCAAGCACAGAACAGCAAGCAGAAAGAAGTGTCACTGAGCCCAATCCAGCATCACTGTGGCTGGACTCAGGGAGAGTTCAAGGAAAGCTGTGTGGAGCCCATAGTAACAGCAGTAATAATAGTTGCACTTCCTGACTGAGCACTTTCTGTGACCCTCTGCTGAGAATGCTGTGCAGTGTCTTCTATGATCCTCAACAAATCTGCTCTTTAGTAGCCACCCCTGTGGCTACTGATGCCACAGTGCCTGGCTCCAAAACCTTCCTCAATCACCTTGAGTCTACAAAGGGTTGAGCACTGTATGTAATCCTTGACTGTCACCTATAAAACAGGCATGATGTTACCATTTATTTCATAGAGTTGAGATGAAGAAATGAACGAATATAATACATGTGGAGTGTGTAAAACACAATCTAGGCATATAGTAAGCATCCATCAGATGTTAGCTATTAATCACTCCAGGAACAAATGAGGAAACTGAGACTTAGAGAGTAATCAAGTTCACAAACAAGGATCCAAGGCTCAGAAAGATCGTGTCATAACCAAGTAGCATAGTGCAGATGCAAATGCATCTGTGTGGACAAAGCCACATTCCTAACCACCAGGCAATCCTACCAACTTCTACACACTGATATGAGATTCCACCTGAGGTGCCTTCCCTTGCTACACACCTCAGACTGTGATCTGCCTCCCCTAGGCACAGCCCTTCCATTCAGTGAGCATTTTATGATGATCAGGCCAGTGTCAGGAGGGTAAATTAAGTCAGACACAGTTTCCACCTTCATAGTACCCATTGGTAGAAAAACCTGTACATTAGTGCTAGTGTACAAAGTAGAAAAAGAGCTGCATTGTTCAGGTGCTAGCTGGGTTCTGATCTAGGCTCTTCTCATTTCCACCTGACTCGTAATTTATACATGGATGAACCACAGACTAGAGACATTACATCTGCTGCCCATGGTTGCACAGTGAAAGATGAATTTTAAATTAATTTGCCTGATTCTGATTCACTTGAATAGCTCTCAGCTAAAGGATGGCTCATTCCACCATGGATGAGGGACACTGCTAGGGGGTCCTGAAAACACTGTAATTTAGGGATCATAGAAACTCGGGCTGAGAGGAATCCCCCAAAAGTAATGACAATAACTAGCTAAAATTGCCTATTTTGTAGAAATTTTGTACAACTTAAAATGGACTTGAAATTTAAAACCTGAAGAGATCTATAATGATAACAGGAATGGAATCAGTAATTTAGTGACATATGAAACATACACACACAAATGTGTACTAGGAAAAGTAGGAAGATGTGGATGTCCTGGTTACGATCTTATACTATTGTTTTGCAAATGTTATCAAGGAGATATATCAGTGTTTTTTTTCTCATAGCTGGAACAAAATATATGACTAGAGACAGCTCATATTAGTTTGCCTGACAGTTTCAAAAAGTAGAGTCCATCATGGTGGGTGAAGTAT
Organism: Zapus hudsonius; assembly: GCA_004024765.1. Taxonomy (NCBI): domain Eukaryota; kingdom Metazoa; phylum Chordata; class Mammalia; order Rodentia; family Dipodidae; genus Zapus; species Zapus hudsonius. Next base: position 54,411 of record PVHP010000426.1, on the reverse strand, counting down.
GCCAGGAGCAGGAAACTACTATGGCAATCATTACATCAGCAGGGAGGAAGTAGAGAGAGGGAGCCAGTAAGAAAGACTTGACTGAAAGACCCCCAAAACCTGCTGCCAATGACACACTTCCTCCAGCAAGCCTCTACCTCCTCAGGGTTCCACAACCTCCCCAAGCAGCTCTACCTGCTGGAAATTAAGTATTCAAATGCATGTGACTCTGGGAGACATATTTCATTCAAACCATCACAGGGGGAAGCTAAATACCATTTTCTGAGGACCTTTCTGCATTATTTCTTATAACTTCATGTGATCTACAATTATGACAATAAATTTTTCAATTAAAAACCAAACAAGGAGCATGTATAGTGCTAGAAAGCATTACATGAGCTGCCAGGGGAAATTGGTCAATGATATTTGGAGAAAGCAGAGACCACTGATATACATTATAGACAGTTGTCACAAGAATGTTGAACACACTGCTATATGGAAGAGACCAGCAAGTCAAAAAATGTTCATCTGTACAATAGTGGCACTAAACCTAGGAGGGTAATCACCAGCTTACTAATTGGCTAAGAGATCTGCTTAGTGACAAGGAACCCTTAATTGGAACTGGGATCCATGGAAAAATCTATGGGGACCAAGAAGCCCAGAAATTCCCACTACCAGAGAGCTACAGAGAGACTACACCCATTAAAATCCTGCCAAATTAGTAATGTTTGTCTCATTTAACCTATACTGATCTCACTCTCCGATAGAGATTCTGCTTGTATTTTTCAGAGGGCAGCAAGAGAGCTGTGGACAACCCAATTCCACCAACAAGCCAGATGATGGCTGACATCCTGGGAAGAAATCAACCACCCTTGGCCTATCACATAAGCCTCAAGTGAAACCTATGAGAAAGTGGCATGATAAACAAGGGACCAATCACCACAGCAAGTGGGATAACCCAGGAAAAGTCAATGGAGACAGACACCAATGATACCCAACACAATCAAAAGTAGAAGTCCGGAGACACTTAAGATCTCAACAATAAAGCAGACTTAAAACTCACCCACCATGACTCAGGAAACTGAGAGCAAGAGGGGGTGGAAAGAATGTAAGAGCCATGGTGAGGAAGAATATCCAGAGACATTTCCCCCTCAGCAACAACACAGAAAGGGGGTGGGGGAAAATGGTTACCTTTGGAGCAATTCATAACCCCCTACCCCATGGACTGATCCAATATGACCACCTAGGAGGATCCCCAGTGGATTGGGGACAGGGAGAAGGGAAATGGGGATGCCAACATAAGATTTGCTCATACAATGTGTCTAATTATGGATAATAAAGATGTTTTAAAAAACAAGCAAGAAACAAAGATTCCAACAGAAAGGTGAACCAAATAAACAGGCAATTTGTGGATGAAAAAACACAAATGGCCAATAACCATATGTAGAGGTAATTGAATTAAAACCATGAGGTGTCACTTCACACCAGGTTAATTACTAGGTATTTTTTTTACAAATATTGTAACACCAAGTATTGGCAAGGATATAAGGGAAAATTGTCCATTCAGGGTTGTTGAGAATGTAAATTGGCACAAACACTCAGGAGAGCAATTTGGCAATGTCTAGTAAGCTAAAGATGTGTGTATTCTCTCAACAACACTATTTCCTAGTCTCTATAGTTAAAATGTGTGTTTATGTGCATTATAAATTTGTAGTATACATATGCAAGAAATAAGTCATGAGCAATGCTGTTTACTAGAGTACTGCCTTTGTAGCAAATAAGGTACTGCCTGTCCTTCAAATGATGACTTGGGATGTACTAGAAAATGATAACAGTTAAAAGAGCTGATCTTCATACATCTGCATAGCTAAATTCCACAACAAAATGTTAAGTAGAAAATAATACCTTACGACAGGATTTATTTCAAGATATTAGTCCTATAATACTAGATGTTCTAAGTAGAAACATATTTGTAGTAAATATCAAAACATGTATGTGAATATCCATATTAGAAAGGAAGGTATATATAGGATGGTAAGTAGTTCTGGAAAGGGACTTGGGAAAGGGTAACTGAGACATTTCACTTCTTTTAAAAAGACATATTAAGGGCTTGGGAGATTTATCAGTGGATAAGAACACTAGCTGCACCTGAGTCTCCAGAATCCAAGTAGAAAAGCTGGCCCTGTGGCTTGTCACACCCAAGCTAAGGGGCCAGAGATAAGAAAATCATGGGTGCTCCTGGTGAGCCAGACTGACTGAAAACTGAGGAGCTCGAGGCTCAGTGAGAAATCCTGACTCAGGGATCTAAGGTGGAAGAATCATGTCTTCTGGCTTCCACATGCATGAGCACAGAGCACAGATATCTGCACACACACCAAAAGAGAGATCTGAAGCAAATATGTATATGCATAGTGTTTGTAACAGCAAAAGCCGGAAAACAACCTAAAAGTCTTTTCATTTATGACTAGTTATACATATTAGAAAACGTCTGTAAGATTGAAAACCACATATCCATCAAAAAGAACTGCATAGCTCTATGAGAGCTGATATGAGATAGGCTCTCTAATATATAATATTATAGGGGAGAAAATATCATGAATAATACTATGTGTACTATGACTCTTTCTATTAATACATACACATGTATATGCTTTTAAAAGATGATGCAATGGGCTGGAGAGATGGCTTAGTGGTTGAGGCACTTGCCTGCAAAAGCCTAACAACCAGAGTTTGATTCCCCGGTACCCACATGGAACCAGATGTACAATGTGACACATGATTCTGGAGTTCATTTGTGGTGGCCAGAGACCCTGACCCACCCATTCTCTGTCTGTCTCCCTTCTCTTTGTCTCTCTGCTTGCAATTAAATAAATAAATATATTTTTAAAAAGATGATGCTAAAAATTTTACACACATGATGTAATTTGACATGGAATGTTCCCAATGACCAAAATGTTAAAGCCTGGTGCTTGGCTAGAAGCTGCGGCAAACTGGGAACCTTTATGAGGTGAGGCAGAGCAGAAGAAAATTAAGGGTTGTGCTCTTGAAGGGGATATTGGAACCTTGGTCCCTTCGTGCGTTCCTCTGCCTCCCAGCTTCCATGAGGTGAGCAGTTTCCTTCAATAGCCATCCCCATTGGTGTTGTGGCCTCACCACAGCCCAACAGCAACCTATTCAACCGTGGACTAAAAGCTCTGCACCTGTGAGCCAAAATAATCTTTCCTTCCTTATCAGCTGTTTGTTGTGGGTATTTTGTCACAGTGATAGAACTCTGGCTCCTACCATACAAAGCTTATGAAATACAGGTACATAAGGATAGGATAAAAAGGGATATTTTACTTTTCATTTTATAGTCATTTCCTGGTGGAGATTTTTTTGACTAGGTCTATTTGCATTATTTAATTTAAAAAATACTTTAAGCAAACAGAACCAAATTACAGTCACAGACTTCTAAAACAGACTTTGATTAGCAAAACCATATGTTATTTGAATAATCCAATTTTACATATCATAATTGAATCTACCTTTGTTCAAGTAACATTTAATCTTCTAAGTTTAAAAAAATGTTCATGAAGCACCTACTATGTAAAGGTTCTGGGTACACAGAGATGGAGATGCCTGGTTTCCTTCAAGAGACTCAATGGTCCAGGAAGGGTAGATAACCTAAATGATAATTTCAATGCCCATTAACAAATTAATTGATAAAATGTGCAGTGAGTGTGTGTGTGTGTGTGTGTGTGTGTGTGTGTGTGTGTATGATGGATGTGATGATGAACAGTAGTTAGAATACCAAAACCAACGATAATCACTTGCTATAAATATTGAACCTTCTCAATTTTCTCACTTATATCATGGAAATAATAATGCTTTCATTGCAAAGCCATGATAAAATTAAATGAGATAGTAATGGTCACAGACCCTAGCACATCGCCCGGATTATAGTCCATTGTCTCTTGTGTCTTCTGTATATGCCCGGAGATGGCTACTGTGATGTAGCAAGCTGTGAATCAAGTTGCCCAGAGCAGTTCTTGATTAATTGTTCTAGATAGAGGATGGTAGTTCTATTTTTTGTGTTCTTTTTTACATGCTCAGTTCACTGCAGACAAGTGTTCTTTAAAAACCTATGAAAAACAAATTGCTATAAACATGAAATGAAATTAATAGGACATTCTAGACCTAACTATTCATTATTAGAGTCAATTAATTAATAAATAGCTATAAAAGTTTTATTTATTTATTTGTTTATTTACAAGAAAAGGGGGGGGGAGAGAGAGACAGAGAATGGACACATCAGGACCTCCAGCCCATGAAAATGAACTCCAGATAAAAACATCAATTTATGCATCTGTGTCTTTATATGGGTACTGGGGAATCAAACTCAGGTCTTTAGGCTTTGCAGGCAAGAACCTTAACTGTTGAGCAATCTCTCTCCAGCCCTATAAAAGTTATTTTTGTTTTTTTTTTAAGATAGGGTCTCACTCTAGCCCAGGCTGACCTGGAATTCACCATGTAGTCTCAGGATGGCCTTGAACTCACAGCAATCCTCCTACCTCTGCCTCCTGAGTGCTGGGATTAAAGGCGTGAGCCACCATGCCTGGCAAAAGTTACTTTTAAAAAGATATTTTTAATTATTTAATTTACCTGTGTGTGTGTGTCTGTGTGTGCACGTGAAAGAGAGAGAGAGAAAGAGAGAGAGAGAGAGAATATGGGTGCACCAGGGCCTCTTGCCACTGCAAGCAAACTCCGGACACATACGTCACATTGTGTATCCTGCTTTATGTCAGTTCTGGGGAATCAAACCCAGGCCATCAGGCTTTGAAAGCAAGCACTTTTAACCACTTAGCTGTCTTCCCAGCCTCATAGAAGTTATTGTGTTCTAGTTTCTGTGCTTCTCTTGAACTAGCAGCAAGTAGCCAAGGTCTGTCTCTGATCCACTGATCACTCCTGTAGGAGTGATTGCATCTTCTAGGACTCCAGAATTTCCTAGGGTTGCAAAGTCACAAGCAATAAAGGACCAGGACCTTGTCCTATGAAGTGAAGCTGGCCATCCCCCCCCAAAGGATGCCAGAGGGCCCCATGACTCACTATACCTGTACCATAACCTGAAGCTGTTCCAGTTATTACTTCCTTGTAACTTACCACCTCATGATTTTGTGATTTATAGAACACCGTTTCTCTCACTGTCTCTAAGCATCTGGAATCCAGCAGCCTCTCTTATTCCACAGTCTCTTGACGATAAGCCCATCACAACCATCCCAGAGTCAAGGAAAGGCTCTACCTGTTGAGGGAGAAATTGAAACAGAACCTAGATAATATGTGGCACAAGAGGTAGTATTCTTCATCTTTGGAAAATACAATCTTCCCCAGAAGACCATAAGGAACAATGAGAAGAACACATTCAAGAGTATCTGTAAGAGCTGAACAACATACAGGGTAGTCTTCCTTCTCTGTGGGAGATGAAATAAGAGATCTACTACTAGAATGTTGTGGAGGAGGGCTGCTGGGAAGAGGGAGACACAGTATCTTCCACCCCCAGTGATTACTGATTTGTAAGTTCTTGGTCTACAATGCCAAGAAATAAGATGAACCTCGAAGAAGAGTTCTGAGGGACAACTGGCATGGGGTCCCCAGAAGTTTGAGAGGAAATGTGAGCACTGATGCTAGTGGAAAGTGCCCATGAGAGCAGCAAGGAAGAACTAGTTGTGATTTTGAAAGTTGATGAAGTGTACTGGGTGCCACAGAGGAAGGCCATGGATGATGATTCTGAGAAGATAAGGAGACTCTGAAAGAGAAATTTTGAAGGTGAACTACTAAGAACAGAAATTGTAAGGCATTGTAGGAAAGGAGTTGTCATAGTCAGCCACACGCCACTGGGATGAATCTCCAAACCAGGCACGATTTGGGGAGGAAAATAGTTATTGAACAGATCCAGGGGAATTAAGGAAAAAGGCTGGTCCCCTTTCACAGAAGCAAGCAGAGACAGAGACAGAAGCCCACCACCAGCACCACAAGCAAGCATACTCCAAAACTGATTAACAAGAAAAACTCCAGGCTTGAGCTCAGACTGCTTTTTTGCATATGTATAGCTAGAATTCCAGACCCACCCCAGAAACACCTTAGGGCTGAACCTAGGATCTGGCCAAGGTGACACACTTCCTCTAGCCAGAACTGACTGGAGACAATTTACAATTTTAATAAACTTTTAATTCTTTGGGGGGACATCTATTCAAAACTACCATAATGAGTGCTCAGGCTCTTGTGGCAGGCTTCTGTTAATTTCAAATATATCCCATGAAAGACAGCCTATGAGCATAGGGGCCATGAGTGAGCAGTTTACAACAGCCACTGGATCCTTGAGGCCATAAGACTTTACCCTTCTCTGCTAACCTCTCCATTCCATCAATGGGGCAAGGGTAGGAGGTGAAAGAAAAATGAAGATGAATGAGCAGACTTAACCTTTGTTCCCCCATCTGACTCCTTAACCATGGCTGAAATTTAAACTGGGTATGGAGAGAAACTCTCATTAGATGGGAGATTGAAGTATTGATTTGGACCAGACTGGACTTTTTAATTCCCAAAAGGACCATGTTTAATATCTGAGAGTAATTAAATAATGATATTATATCAATGCTGGTTCATTACTTGTAATGAACGTGCACACTGAGGTACAGTGTTAATACAATCGGAAACTAGGAAGTATCAGAACTCTCTACTGTCTTTTCAATTTTTCTATAAATCTAAAACTGTTCTAAGAAATAACATCAAGTTTAAAACATTCTGAAGCCAGGTGTGATGTCTCATATCTTTAATCCCAGCAGGAAGATCTCCATGACTTCAAGTCCAGGCTGACCTATAGAGTGAGTTCCAGCTTAGCCTGAGCTATAGTGAGACCTTTTCTAGAAAAAAAAATCTGAAAAGTGAATGAAAATCAACAAGATCATCCTAAGACCCTTGAAGATGTGTAGACTGGGGCTTCAGGTCACATTCAATGAGAGAAGCATCAATGTGGTTCTTGCTTGCATCCTAGGAGGAAGGACATTCAGTTACAAGTTATCTTAGAGACTCTTACTAATGGGATGTGTTTGTAAGTATGATAGTGCTGATTGTCTATTTTCTCCAAAGCCAGGTATAAATAGTGTGTATCAGCCTTTCTTCTAGTTCAAGCATGATGCAGAGATGGGTTATCCCTGGATGTATCTGTGGGGTTCCCTGCACCAGCATCCATTCTTTGGATTCTTAGCATCAGCCTTTCATGCTCCTTTAGAAAATTATTCCTCTTTACTCAGTTCAGATGACCTGGATAGGACTCACTCCAACTTCCTCCCTCTCCTAAACCAAAGGTGGGACAGGACTCATGATGCCTAATCCTGTGGCTCAGAGTGATTCATTCCAGAGTAAACACATAAACAAGATTGGTCCAACAAGTGTCAGCACCTGGAATTATAAGGTGAAGCTCTTTTTCTACATCATGGATATGAGAGAACCATAGTACACCCAGACCCACCCTGTAGAGAGACCTTCCTGGGAATGAAACAGATGTGGTAAGAAGCAGAAAATGTAGCACAGAGTGCTAGTGACATCAGTGAGCTCCTAGCTTGAGCCCTATCTGACCCTAAGGATCTCTAGAACCTTTAAATCATGGACCACAAGAGTTTTGGTTTTTGCTTAAGTCAATTCAAGATAGGTTTCTACTCTATCCCAGGAAAGGAAAAAAGTTCTGACACATCCTGCATGAGCTATTCCTGAGAACTACTCGAATGGAAGAGACAAACAGTAAAAGGAATGTGGCCAAGATGCCAACTGGGCCCTAATGACCCTGAGATGCAGGTGCCTGAATCAACCATGCCTATTCCAGGAACAGCTCTCACGGGATCTTACACAGAGGAGGTGCTCGTGGCTGCACACAGGAGTCAATGAAAGCTGGTTTCTGGATGCTGAGAGTGTGTTGTCTGACCTCACTGAAGAGGCCAGAGCCCTAAAGGGGTTCACACTACAGGAGAGACATAGCTGCTACTCCTACCTTCTTCTCTCCTTCTATATGTTCCCCAAAGGCTCTGGAGAATCAAGCAGAGGTGAAAAGTGAAATGCAAATCATAGCCAGGGAAGCAGCATCATGATTATGTTGTGAGAAGAAAAGTGAGTATGTAAACCAGGAAGGACATCACAAGATAGCAACCTTACCGATGGGAAGGACTCGAGATGCTGAGCACGGTTGAAGGTGGAACAGGAGATCACAGATGATAAGTGAGCAATTCTCAGCACCCCATCGTGTGTGCAGGATGACTAAATGAACCTCAAAGAACCAAGCAAGGGTGCAAGGGAAATAGCTCAGTGAGTAAAATGTATGTCTTGCAAGCTTGAGGACCTGAGTTTGATCCCAAGAACACATGTAAAAGGGTTAAAAGTGGTGGCATAGGCCTGCAATCTCAGTGCTAGGTAGGAGAAGACAGGCCCTTGGGTCTTCTTGGCCAGCCAGTTAAGTCAATTGGTGAACTCCAGGCCAATGTGAAACCCTGTCTCAAAAAAAGGTGGCTAAGCTGTGGGCACCACCTGGTACAATGGGCCATGAATAGAATGGGAGGAAGCCTAACCTCAAAAATAATTGCTCAGGCCTGCATCTCCCTGTCCCAGTTATTGGTTCCTTCCCATACTGAGCTGTAGATCAAAAAGACCAACAAGATACCCAAAAAATGACAGACTTCTGTCAAAGCTCTTGAATACCTGCCCCAGGCCTAACGTAAGACCCTATTGCTGAAGAAATCACAGAGTGTCATCAAACAACGCCAAGAGATCCTGCTAGATCCAGATTGGTAACCAGCTCCCAGATGGTAGAATGTGTAGCACTAGAAGGTGTTGCACGAGCTGCCTGGAGAAATTGGTCAATGATATTTGGAGAAAGCAGAGACCACTGATATACAGTATAGACAGTTGTCACAAGAATGTTGAACACACTGCTATATGGAAGAGACCAGCAAGTCAAAAAATGTTCATCTGTACAATAGTGGCACTAAACCTAGGAGGGTAATCACCAGCTTACTAATTGGCTAAGAGATCTGCTTAGTGACAAGGAACCCTTAACTGAAACTGGGATCCGTGGCAAAACCTTATGGGTACCAAAAATCTGAGCTCCTAGGGGAAATTCCCACTACCAGAGAGCTACAGAGAGGCTACACCCATTAAGAGCTAGCCAAAATAGTAATGTTATCTCATTTAACCTATTTTGGTCTCACTCTGTGAAGGAGATTCTGTTTATATTTTTCAGAAGGCAGGGAGAGAGCCAGGGACAACCCAATTCCACCAACAAGACATTGGATGATGGCTGACATCCTGACAGGAGACAAACCTCCCACCCCTGGCCTTCACACAGAGACCAAATGAAACCTATGAGAAAGTGAGGAGACAAACAGGATACCAATCACTACAGAAAGTCTGATAACCCATGAAAGGTCAATGGACACAGACACCAATAATATCCAACACAACCCAGGGCAAAGGCCCAAAGATACTTAAGATGTCAACAATAGAGCAGACTTAAAACTCACCCACCAGGACTCAGGGAACTGAGCAGAAGAGAGAGTGGAAAGAATGTAAGAGCCATGGTGGGGGAGTATATCCAGAGACATGGCCTCCCTGAGCAACAATACACAAAGGGGGAAGAAAAAAAAGGGGAGAAGAAATTTATTATCTTTAGTTATATATTATATAACAAATATTATAATATAATTATAAACTTTTTCTAACAAATAAAAAGGTGGATAGCACCTAAGGAGACACTGCAAGATGTCCTCTGGCCTTCACCTGCTAGTGCACCCCAATGGGCCCACACATGCATGCATCTGCATGTGTACCCACACATGCACACACAAAAGAACCAATCACGGAGAAATTTCCAACAATACTTCCACAAGGACCATGCATGAGGACTCTAATGCTACCAAAACACCTCACAACTCAATGGCTGCAAACACCAAGCAGTTATCTTCATGTCAATGGGTTGAGGCTGGACTTGGCACTCCGTTGGGTGGCTCCGTTTCAGCCTGTACTTTGACAGGAACTAGCTGGAAGTGGTTTCAGACTGCAGGCTTACCTACAGCTACTCCACATGTCTCTCAATCTCCTCAGATAAGCAACTTGTCCTCATGGAAAATGGCAGGCAGGGCAACTCAAACCAAACCACACAAGTACATTAGGCCTCTGATTACATCTTGTCTGCTATCAATCCACTGACCAAAGTAATTCATATGGACATGCCCAACATACACTCCACAAAGACCAACGTGCTGACTATAGGTAAGACTGCTATCCTATTACAGTGATTGAGGTCAATATTCCACCCTAGCACACACCCCTTTACTTACATCAGGCTCCCTCAGACCCTGCCAATAAGGCGCATTAATACAAAATGCTCCCACTGAGAGGGACATGCAGAATACATGAGGAGCCACCACTAATGGAGGTCTAGTTGACCACATCGTCTTGGGCCTCATCCACTCACTCAGAAAACCCACCCATCTAAAGCAATTAGAAGTCTCTTATGGAAGGCGAAGTTGAGGGTCTAAGAAATTTGACAAGATCATTATGAAAAAGCTACCACTCATCTCCTTGAGAGGATCAGAGTGGAGACTTCCTTAGCAAATTCCTTCCACGTAAGTCACAGCCACCAAGGTTAGCTATAATGTCACCTACTCCTTTGTCGGCTAGCTTCTCCCTGTACAGTACTTCATACATCTTTTATCTCCACCTTAACGCCTTAATAAAAAATTGATTGCTCATTCCCATGACCCAGCCCAAGGGCCCCAAAATGATCATGTGTGCAGGTATGTGGAGTTCGGGGCCCACTGCAGATGACAGAACCCACTTGGGAGACTAAAAAGACCTTCTAACCCCAGCGTGGAAGAGATCCCGGGGAGTTAAATTAACATCATGTTTACTAATGAGAAAACCAGGGTCTAGGAGGAGGGTTCGTGCAAAGGGAGCTGGAAGGAAATAGAAAGGTCAGGGGGAAGGAAGAGGAAGCCATGAGTTGATGGTAGGACCAAGCTGAAAGCTAGATCATCAGCAGTTTGTTGTTAAATTTAATGGGCTGTAGGTGTTGATTGCTCAATCCATAAAATGAGCTATTAATTTGCTGTTCTAACAGGATAGGACCTATCTTATGCAAATTAACTTGAAAGCTACATCAGCTCTAGGAGAACATTTCAGATATCTCCCAGCCAAAAGTTTCTAAGACTACTGAAAAGTGCTCAGCCTGTTGGTTTCCAAGCCCAGTGAGGGTCTGCCTGGTGGAGGGCTCCTGAATTAATCAAGAGTTTGTGGTGTTTGGGTTGTGTCTGTCCTGTTCATCTCCAAGTCACCTGAACCTGGAACACTGCCCATGGAACTAAGAGCCACCAGAGACCTCCATGTGACACTGTGTTCCTTCTCTCTGCCTCTATTTTCACCATCTACAAAGGGGAAGGTTTGGGCTGAGAATCATCATAGAAATTCCATTGTGTATGTCATCAGTTAACTCAGAGCATGGTCTACAAATGTGAGTCCCTGTGAAATGAGAGGACCCTGGGTCTCACACAGCTCTATGGGGTTAGTCTTGAATATGCAAATTTCATTGGCCCAGGTTTCAGGGAGCCCTGGGCTGAAAGTCCTGACTACAGTCTCACTCGGATGCCACCTTCCTATGGGACTGGCACTTTTCTTCTATGTGCTTCAGTTTGCAGTGTCCATGGGAATGATGGCTTGGACTTCAGAAGGTTGTTGGGAAGTTCAAGCATCCAGGATGGAAATACTTTTTGAACAAAATGTTCCGTGAAGATGTCACAAAAAGGAAGATGAAGCTTTGCAGATAAAGTAATCTCATTATCAGTTGTATGACTTGAGGAAAATCATGTAACTCCTCTGAGATTCAGATTCTACAGCAATAAAACTGGGATGATAATTCTTGTCACAGGATTATTAGAATTAAATGATTTAAGGTGTATGAAGTACCAAGGAATAGAATGCCTTGCACTTCGTACTGGCCCACATAATATGGGGTCTTTGTTTAAAACTTACTAGCAATAGTATGCATGCATATGTGTGTAATATGTGTATAGTCACATGTATGTAGGCATATATATGTGCAGGTATATGTGCACATGTGTGCTCATGAGTGTGGGTGGGTGGGTGTGAAAGCCAGAGATCAATATCAGGTATCCTTCTCAATCATCCTCCACTTTATTTATTGAGACTGTACCCAGGATTTGGCTGTGCTAGCTAATCAGCTTGCCCTGAGATCCATCTGTCTCCACCTCACAAACACTGAGACTATAGGCACCTGCCATCACACCTTGCATTTACGTGGGTGCTAAGTATCCAAAAATCAGGTCCTAGCATTTACAGAACAAGCACTTCACTGACTGAACCATCTCCCCAGCCCCTGTTAGCAATTTTATTTTTTTAACATTTTATTGGAATAAAATTATATATAGTAACAAAACAATATGCTCAGTATAATAAGTTATTAGAGAAAACCATTGAGACCAGGATAACATTCCCTTTTATGCATTAGGTAAGAGCCTGGGTCTCACACACCTTAGCAATTTTAATATGAGATTTTAAAGAACATTAACTCAAGTCTGGGGCCACTTTCTGTGCAGACCCCTATGTGAGTCTACTGGTCACATACACTTCATCCTTACTGACACACACTAGGGGTTAAGATATGGTGGGCCCTTCTCTCTTGCCTGTCTCAGACCTTGCTCTGTTCAACACATATAAATAGGATTTGGAAACTTTTTTTAGAAAAGAAAAATCACTATTATTATTCCTGAAGCAGCTTCATTTTTCCTCCCCTGAGCAGGAGAGAGTCACCCATCCTGATAGACAGCCGATAAGGGTGGAAAGAAATCAGCTTTCTGGCTGCTGGCAAATGCTGTAGCTAGGGTAGCAGGTTTAGAGGAGGAGGCAGGTATTAGAGCAGGGAAGCAGGGAAAACGTGACCAGCAAGGCTTTTCATACATGGCAAGAAAACAGGAGCAGTTTCCTGACACGCCATCTTTCTTTTCCTAAGCCTTTAGTGACTCCCCATCCATGGCCTTCCAGAGAGTGTCCATTATCCCTTGCAACTTCTTCAGAACCTTCTAGGATCTGATTTCCAATGTGTTTACTCCTGTTTCCTACCATGGTACTTCATTAAATCCATTTTCTCAGTGACTCCATATTTTAATGTATTTCCCCTCCTCTGACTGTCTGTTCATAAACCTTTGCCTCCAAGAATGCACTTTCCCCACTTCTTAGTAGATTTTTGTTTTTGTTTTTTTTAATCAATCTGGGCTTATATTCTATCTCTTCAAAAAAAAAAAGGCAGAATAGTATCCATGACACTTTGACTGTATTAGCCAGCATTTGCTTCAGTAATAAGAAGCCCTAAAATCTTGATGCCTTGTAGTACAAGTATTCATATCTTATTCATATTGCTGGAAGGCTACTGTGGGTCAATTCTGGGAGTCTATCTGCTTGGTTTTGCTCCATATGCTTTCTCATTCTGGAACCCAGCAAGACAGGGACATACTTGGTATGCATTCTTATGGCAGACAGAAGAAACCTATGAGAAGCAAAGCCAAACCACACAAGTCCTTAAAGCATCTGCTCAAATATCATACACCTCACATCCACTCACATCAACCATTAGCTAATGATAGCCACCTAGCTGCTCTCTCTACATGGAAAGAACGGAATGAGTAACCCATGAACAAATAATACAACACTCTCTGCACTGGAGTCAAATACTTTGTTTTGAATCCTATTCACTTACGATAGTCTGCTCAAGTAACTTCTTAAGCCTTCCATGTCTCAGTTTCATTATCTGTAAATTCAAGAAATAATACTTAAGTGAGGCAATGGCTGAAAAGTGGTTTGCATAGTCCCTGACACATAGAAAACACTAATAAATATTGTTTATTATCAATCTCATTTTAATATTTACTATGTGTAACTATAATCCCCCCATTCATTTATCTATTTAGTCATTCATTCAACATTTTATTTGCATCCAAGTGGCATCTCATACCTGTAGTCTTGAGTAACTTTCAGCCCCTTAATAAGTCCAATGGTCCCCAGACCTCAGGTTGACTGACACCAGGAGTCATCTTACATCCCCAAGTTGTAAGAAAGACCTAAAGACTTTTTCCTCTTGGCCTGGCTCCATTTCAATCTATGAGATCTTCAATCAGCCCAGAAAGGGAATGTAGGCACATAAAACTTTCATTAGTTTCATGAAGTTAAAATTGCTTTCATGAGTGGAAAGAATAAGGTGTGGGAGGTTGAGACTAAAACAAAACAAAAAATATTACCAGGGGAGATTGTTGAAAGGACAGAAGAGTCTCACATGAACCTCAAAATGAATTGTCTGTTTGGCTCGAAAGGCTACTGATGTCATCTGTCTCTGCCAAGAAAGTGCCTTTGTAAATTACTCAGTTTCTCTTTTGCGTGGGATGGTATGGTGTGTGTGTGTGTGTGTGTGTGTGTGTGTGTGTGTGTGTGTGTGTGTGTGAGAGAGAGAGAGAGAGAGAGAGAGAGAGAGAGAGAGAGAGAGAGAGAGAGAGAAACAGATATATGTGCCCATGCTATGTGGAGGCCAGACTTCAGCCCTGTGTCTTCTTCAGTTTTTCACCTTGTTTTTTCTTAAGACAAGGTATCTCATTAAACCTGGGGTTTACAATCCAACTAGACAAGCCAGCCAGCAAACCCCTGGGATCCACCTGTCTCTATATCCCCTGCTCTAAGACCATACGTACAGACCATTATGCCTGGATTGTACAAGGGTTCTGAGGATCTGAACTCAAGTCATCATGCTTGCCCAGCAAGCACATTACTGAGTCATCTGCCCAGCCCTTGCTTAGCTTTTCAAGTGAATGAGATGAACAATGGGGGACCTAGAAGTGGATGATGGCTTAGGTCTCCCATCCAATCAAGAAAGCAGATAGTTCCTTTAAGAATTAATGGGAAAATAAGCAAAAGAAAAAAGTGCTTACCCATAGATTTCTCCAGAAAGGCACTGACAGTAACAATAGAAAACTGAATCCCATGTCTGCCTTTATCATCTGCTTGGGCTTCGGCAGGAACCCCTTTCCTGGACCATGGTTTCCTTCACAGATGAGGAGTAACAACATAGAAAATGTCCTGAGATCTGTCTGACGACACCTAGTCTATACAGAGCACTGAAAAGCCACACAGGAAATGCTGGTAACCTTTCCCTCACTGTTAAGGAAAAACCCCACTTAGTCCAGAGTGGAATGTGTATGAGGCAAGGGCTCCCAGAAGAACAGAACCATCAGGATGAATATATGTACAGAAAGAAATCAAGTATAAGGAATTGGCTCACATGACTATAGAGGCTGACAAAAATTAGCATCTGTAGTTAGCAAGCTGGAGACTCAGGGGGACTAACTGTCACAGGCTAAAGGTCACACACTCAAGATCCAGGATTTGTCCAAGTTTCAGCTTGAGTTCAAAAATAAGAAAAAAAAATTAGTATCCCATCAGAAAGACTCCTTTCTTGTGGGAATGGAGGAGCAGCTTTCAACTCTGAGACTTCAACTGATTAAATGAAGTCCAGCTACATCAAGGAGGGCAACCTGCTTTACACAGATCATTGATTTATTTTGATGATGATTAATCCAATCATATCCTTATAGAAACACCTAGAATAATGGGTGATCAAATATTTGGCAACCCTGTGGCCTGACAAAGTTGTCACATCAAATTATAACCATCAAAATTCACAAGACTATCTTGTATAAAAGCTCTTTGAAAAGGACAGTATGGCATCTTGCATGGAAGCACACTTCTGGATACTTCCTACTTTCCATGGTCCTGGGAGAATGACATCAGCTAAAGTTTGCTCCAGGAGCTACAGAAGTCCCTCTCTGATCCTGTCTCTCAGTCTGTTAAGGGGCGATAGTGATGCTGTTGATACCAGAAGGATGCTGTGAAATGTGAATAGATAGGACACTGTGAGTACTTGAGCAGTGCACTGTGGGGTTACAAGTGCTGAAGAAACCAGGGAATGACCTCTATGCCAGACATACCAGTTGGCATGCAGTATGTTGCAAGGAGGGTCATGAACCAATAAGCCACAAAGATACATGACCATCTCATATGTCAAGAATTCCATATTTAAGTCAAAGGTTGAAGTAATTACTCAGTATTTCAATGGGATCAGAGCTCTGGGCCAGTCCCGCTAAAGTTCCCATGGTGTTGGAGTTACCTTCATGTTGCTGAGACAAACACTGGACCAAAAGCAGCTTATGGGGTGGAAGGGTTTATTTGGCTTACAGTCAAGGGGAAGCTTCATGATAGCAGGGGACAGCATGGCATTAGCCGAGGCTGGACATCACTTCTGCCGCAGCAGGTGGAACTAACTCTACAGCAAGAGAATGAACTGAATTAATGCTGGCGAGCTAAGGGCTAATAAGTATTAATTTCCACCCCCAGCAACATACCTCCTCCAGCAAGGTTTCACCTCCCCAATTGTCATTATCTGGGAACCAAGCATTCAAAGCACATAAGTTGATGGAGGATATTTAATTCAAACCACCACACGTGCTCTTCCCATCAAGGTCTTGGAATATTGGCTCATCTTCCTCATGTGGGAAATGGCCAACACAGGAAAGGATAGAAAGACTGGATAAAAGTCTTTCTACTTCTTCAATTCTATGTCTTGTGGCAGGAATACTTTTCCGAAGCTCCCCCCTTGCATCTCATTTACCTGACCTTTGCCCAGAAGAATAACATCACCATAATTGTTTAGATAAATCTTGGCTTATTGCAGGTGTTAGACACATTGGCCCCAAGCAAAATCAAGATTCAATCAACAGGAAAGGAAACACAAGAACCGAACAGACAGCCAGCACTGTCCATCACTGCTTTCTGAGGGCTTGCCAAGGAAAAACAATGTTTATGTGAGGCAGTGTGAACACGGCTGTGAAAAGAGAACAGAAAGGACTTGGGGCAAAGAAAAAGGCTCACCTGAAACTAGACAGACCATTTTTTCCAATGCAAGATCTATGCCTCTAACTTGAGCAAAGAGGGTCCCAGAAAGCATCAGTTGTCATGAAGATGCATGAACCATATAGTCCAATTTCAGCAAGCATAGTCAATTTTGATATTAAATTGACATCATAGTGTCGCCAAACAGGTTTGGGGAAGTTGAATTCTCGGTAGTAAATAGTAGTTTATTATTAATTCCTTTACTTTGCTCTAAAAGGTATGTCTTATTAATTTTGTATTATGCTTACTTAGTTTTGCTATTTGCTCATGAATACTTTATCTTTTGTTCATAAACTTGGAGATTCCAGAGTTCTTGTTTTCCTTGTTTCTGAAATGAGAGAAGACTATTCAATCATAAACTGTCAAACCCCCTGCCTGTTTGCTCCTGGGTTATCTGATACTTGTTTGCCCCCAGGGAGCTCTAAGAAAACAGGAGAAGCTCTCCTGTAGAAATTTATAAAGGCAAAAAAGTCACTGTTCACTGGGATACTTAATAAATGTTGGTTGAATTGAGTAGTTCTCATATGATGTTAAGTGAACTATATAGCAAGAACATGTTATCTGGTGGAGTTGTTTATTGGTCATTGCATTGGTAGATGGTTTCGTTGGACTAGTTGATTGGTTGATGATGGGTGAGTTGGTTCACTGGAGGGTTGACTACTTGATGGTGGTGGGTTGACTGAAGTATGGGTGGTTTGGCTGGTTGGTTGGTTCTTACTGTGTGCAAAGTACTCCACTCAGTGATAATCTTCAAGAAGTATGAGGCATGAGTGGGAAGTGTAGATTACTCCACTTATTCTTTCACCTCCTTTAATCCGGCCCCTATGCTAGACTGTGGAAGAGAAACAGGGAGTATTTAGTCCTAGCTGAATGGTCCTGTAAAAAGCAGGAGGTAGATAATCAAGTGCTTAAGCACATGGGCTCTGGCAACAATGCCTGTTTGAATCTCTGCACCACCACTGACTTCCTAGGTGGCCTTCTACAAGTCACTTAACCTCTCCAGAGTCAGGTTTGTGGTAGGAATTCAATGGAAAATGCATGGGAGTGTTTAGCACTCTCAGCCTGGCCAAGACTGAAAATTCAGCACGTGTCAATTGTTACAATTATTATCAAGAAAATCAAAGGAGACTTGGTGGGGGTATGCTTAAATGGAGCTACAAAGTGTGGGTAGATGTTTCCCAGGCAGGACTTGGGAAGACGTGCCTTTGGAGGGACTGTGGGCAGAATGTGGGCAAGGGCACAGGCTGGGAAAGGGCTAAGTGTGTTTAGGAACCTAAGCGAGCCGAGGCTGGGGTGGATGGAGACAATTTTGGGGGACAGGATGCAGGTAAAATGGCTGAGCTGTGCCATGTTGTCTACCTCTTCCATGAAGGAAGCTCCTGGTTGGGTGAGTTAGGCAGCGAAGGTAATTAGCAGCAAGAAAATGGTGAGGGAACCCCTTGGGAAGGTATCTTTTCTGAACAGGCATGGGGAGGGACTTTGCCTTAAGTGAGAAGCCAGCTAATACACTCTACGCAAACAAAAGAGAAAGAGACCAGATAAGGATTCACTGTCCCTCATGGCCACCATTGTCTTGGACAAATAGAACCTCCCTTCTGCAAGAACTCAGAACTGTGGGCCTGGAATCTTAAGAGTCACACCATTGAGGGCTTGAGAGATGTCTCCCTAAAGTGCTTGCTGCCTAAGCACGAGGATCTGAGTTTGCTCCCCAGCACCCACTTGCGGGCCTTTAATCTCAGTGCTTGGAAGGTGGGGATGTGAGGCTTTATGGTGCTTGCAGACTAGCTAGCTTATCAGGATAAGTGAGTTCTGGGTTTAGTGAGAGACCCTAAAAATTTTCAAAAATGAGGAGAGCTGAGGAGGTGTATCAGCAGTTAAAGGCACTTGCTTTCAAAGCTTGACAACCCTGGCTTGACGCCCCAGTATCCACATAAAAGCCAGATGAGCAATGTGGCACGTGCATCTGGAGTCTGTTTGCAGCAGCCAGAGGCCCTGGTATACCAATAGTCTCTCTCTCTCTATCTATCTCTATCTCTATCTCTCTCTCTCTCTCTCTCTTATAAATAATTTAATTTTTTAATTACGAAGAGAAAGACTGAGGAGAAACCCTGTGTCCATGTTTGTCCTCCACACATACACAGGCATGCGCACATGCACACACCACACATGCACACACCACGCATGCACACACCACACATGCGCACACACCACACATGCACACACCACACAGTCAAACAAGAGCACAAACATGGACATACAGAAACCTTGTGCTTGAGAAAGGCCAAGAGAAATGGGCAGGGGCTAGCTAATCTCAGGAAATCTCTCAGAACCCAGCCTTTCCCTTCCATGCTCCCGACATCACGGTCCTCCCAACGCTGCTTACCTTCGGAGGCCAAAGGTTAGGCTCCAATCTGAGGACCTGCTTGGTGACCTGGGAAAACCTGCTCCAGTTTCACAACGTTCCAGCTCATCTACCTCTCTAGAGATAACCGTCCCACAATGGTTGTTTCCGTAGTGTAGTGGTTATCACGTTTGCAGAAATGACCTTCCCCCCACACACACTGCTTGTCAATAGTCCTACATTTCTGGGGAAAAAAATAAGTTTCCAAGGAAACATGACTAGATGTTTGAGCAGCACAAGATAAAACAGCAACAGCATTCCTGAATGCAAATTCCATCAGAAGTGTAAACATTAGACCAGAGGCACGAGAATTTAAAAATGAACTCACTCAACACATGAAAGAAAATAAAAGAAGATATTAGTAATATAAAAGATAAAAAATGGGCCAAGCAGAAATATTGCATGTGGGAAATAGAATGATTTTTATAATGAACAGAGTTGCTGAGATGAATGGTTTTAGAATGAATTAATCAATGGAAAAATAGATCACAGAAATCTTTCTGAAGGAAGAATTTATTAATGTTTGAACTATTTATGTAAAAGAGAAGGTAAGTAAAAGTCAGACACTGTGGTTTATGCTGGTAATTCCAGCACTCGGGAGACTGAAGCAGGAGGATGGCAAATTTAAGGCCAGCATGGGCTACATGGCAAGCTCCAGGATAACCTTGGCGAAATAAACACTCTCTTAACAAGAAAAAGAAAGCTAAACAAAGTGAATGAGATGAAAGCAGATGCAGAAGGGCTAACATCCACATAGATCCAGAAATAAATAAGTTATGGAACTAAACATGTTTAATTTTTTAATGTGTAAAAAAATGAAAGGGCTGTTATAACAAAGATATAGTCCAGAAGAGACACACCCAGACATCCCTATGTGAGACCTTGGAGAGAATCAGGTGATACTGAGACAAACTGCACAAAGACAAGGAAAAAAACCAAACCTCTTGGGTCTAAACTCCATCCTGACCTGAGCATGAGCCCCAGCCCACCCAGTGCAAAGGTAAAGAGCACTGCGCCCACTCTAGCATCTCATATGTCCCACAGGGAATATTAGATGCACATTTCCTCTCCTGTATAAGCGTCCCAAGGGCAAAACCTCTACCCCTTGGCTCCTGGGAGTAAACAGAACACATGGTTGCCACTGAATACCTGCTTGATGGATGGCCTGATTCATATTCCAGTGTATCTCACTGCCCAGAAACCATTCCGTGTGCCCCAGTGTTCCCCCATGAGGGGTTAGGGTCAGTGTTTATTGAGCCAAAGCTATCTTGGAGCTTGCCATGGAGCCCAGGCAGGTGTACTTGGCTGTGACCCTGACATTTCATCTAATGGTGGCAACACTGCCCCATGACTGGATCCAGTCTTCTTTACCCTCCAGGCCAATGCCAGGTAGGAGATTCACAGAACTGATCCAAAGACCCAAAACAGGAAGCTGTTCCTCCCACACTATCCCCTTGTTTCAAAAACTACTCAGTCCCATGGTTGGGCTTCATGGCTGCTTGAAACAGACCAAAACAAGAGAAAAGAACAGAATGGCTCACCGCAGTCACAGAGCAGCATGGTAAGAACCCCCAGGGCTCCTGACTCCTTAAGTGGGGTGTTCTGTCCTGTTCTGTACTTCCTCACGGGATGCACATACCTTCAAGTTATCCAGCAGGTCAATTTGTCTGTAGCTGTGAGGCGATAAAGCCACTGCTGTCCACATTCCATCACCCCGTGACCTCAGTACCCAGCGCTGGCATCAGACAGATCAAGGTTCCCACCCCAGTTCTCACTAGTTCTAGGTGACCTTCAGCTGGCCTTCCCTCTGAGCCTCAGTGTCCTCCCTCTAAAAGGTACATGTCACCTCCCAAGTCTCAGGCATGAGAAGGAAAGGTGATTGATCATGCTCTGAAAGTACTTAGCACCATCCCAAGGCATGGTAAGATTTAATAGACCTATCTTCCTTCTCTGCTTAGTTTCTTCCCAAGATTACAGGTTAAAGAGACGCACAGGAGCACAGGAGCCTTGTCTTTCTTAGTTAGCATTGGGCCCTCATCCCATATGGTGTGGAGGTGGGAGGGGTCCAGCAGATACCTATTAACAGTGGATGGGTCAATGAGAACATTTCCTTTCTATTTTAGAACAGTGTTAGGTTATATGGTGACATTTGTTAGTGTGGAATAAGCCTCTGGAATGAAGCAAGGAGATCCTATCTGTCCTATTATTACAAAATCCCAGTGAATTCTTATCCAGGGATTTTTTTTTTTTGGACCAAACTCACAGTGTCAGGAAAATGATGACTTCTCAAGAGATGAGTGGGTTATGGTACATAATCTCAGCCTCTAATACTTAACATTATAAGCACTGCTAATAACTCCAGGTCACCTGTCTGGGGAAGAAAGATAAGGATTGAAAATTTAGCACATTAGCATATATTACCTACCACCCAATGTTGTTGGCTCTAAGAGGGAGATTTTAATGCACCTCTCACCTCCTTGGCCCCTGAGAGCAGTTATTTCCAGAGATGTTAATGGAAAGAGATGATTGCTGTATGGCTCCACTGGAGAACATGGAGAGCAGGTTTCCACACACAGAGTCAAGCTAAGCCCCTTCCCTGGAAGAAGTAGACGTTTCTGGAACACCACTTGAGCAATATTATCCTGAAGTTTGAACCTGAGTTCTCCAGGTGATCTTCTATGGGACTTTCTGCAAACTGTTACGTTTTTATATACATTCATTGATTTACCCCCTGTTCTCACTCACTCAGTTAAACCATTCTGGAATTGATGTAACCTTCTGTAGCAGATGAAGAATGGCCATGAATGGGGTTGGAGAGATAGCTCAGCTGGTACTGCCTGCCACACAAGTCTTAGAATCCGGGTTTGGATCTCCAGAACCCACATAGAAGCTGAGCATGGAGATGAATGCTTGTAATCCCAGCACTGGGGAGGTCAAGGCGAGGCTTTCTGGCCAGTTAGTCAGCGAAATTGATGAGAAATCTGTGAGAGGTCCTGTCTCCAAAAATAAGGTGTAGTGTGCGGATCAGCAGAGGGTAGCTAAAGGCAGCTTGCTTTGATGGCCACAAAAAATAAAGGAAAATCCCACTGTGGTAGCTTACCTTTCATCTCGGCACTAGAGAGGCTGAGGTAGGATGACTATGAGTTTGAGGCCACCCTGCACTAGAGTGAGACCCTGCCTCACAACACACACACACACACACACACACACACACACACATACACGGAGAGCAATTAAGGAAGACACCCGACATTTACCTGTGGCCTCCACATGCATGTGCTCCCGCACCCATGCGCAACCATATGCATACACGCATGCACATTGCACACACTCACTCATGCCAAAAAAATGCTCTTCTTTGAATTTTGGCAGGTTCTGTGGCTATCCTCACACCCTAAAATAGCATGAGTGATGCTGAGGGCTGGAGAGATGGCTCAGTGGTTAAAGGCATTTGCTTGCAAAGCCTGATGGCCTGGGTTTGAGTCCTCAGTACCCACATAAAGACAGATCCACAAAGTGGAGCATGTGTCCCAAGTTTGTGTTCAGTAACAGGAGTCCCTGGTATACCCATGTATTCATTCTCTCTCTCTCTCTTTCTCTTTCTCTTTCTCTCTCTCTCTCTCTCTCTCTCTCTCTCTCTCTCTCTCTCTCTCTCTCTCCTCTCTTAAATAAATACTGTTAAAGAGTGATGCTGAGCTAGTTTTTATGCCCAGCCTTTACAAAACCATCTTCTTGTACCTGGTACCATTCTCTCTGGAAGCTCTGAACATCCTTGAAAGAAGTCCGGCTTCCCTGAGTCCACCATGCTGATGAGAACACGGCAGGTACTCGTGTGAATGGTCCTCGCCTAAGTCCAGTCTTCCAGCCAGCCCCACAAGGAGCCACAGTGGACATGGACCACTAACAACCCTGCCCTCGCCACACACACACAGTTGACTCCTGATGCTTAATAGAGCCTTTCCACATTCCTGTGGTTGTGTTAAGCACTGAGTTTTGGGGTAGTTTTCTCAATAGTAAGAGATTATCAAGACATCTTTTATACAAGAAGCATTGAAGCACATCGCTGTTCAGTCTGAAGTCTTATTTGTTCTGGAGTTTTTTATGTTTGTGTTCACTTGGAGAACCTGTCTACAGACAGGAACCCGGAGAAAAGAGAGGATGAGGAGGGGATGCTCAAACACAAGCAAACTATCTGAAAGAGGAAATGAAAAAGCTAGTAAGCATGATCAGATTTAGTTGACCAAACTACTAATGAAAGAAATCAAATTGAAACAAAAATACATACTCTTTCACCTATATAATTTGGAAAGTTTATTTTTTTATTTATAAGGAGAGTGAGAGAAAGACAGAGACAGAGTCAGAGAAAGAGAGAGAGAGAGAGAGAGAGAGAGAGAGAGGGAAGGAGGGAGAATGGGTGAGCCAGGGCCTCCTGCCCCTGCAAACAAACTCCAGACACATTCGCCATCATGCATCTGCCTTCACGTGGGTACTGGGGAGTTGAACCTGTGATGTCCGGCTTTGCAAGCAAGTGCCTTTAACCACTGAGCAATCTCTCAGCCTAGAAAGTTTCTTTTTAATAAAAATCATCTATCCTGGTGAAAAGAAGTGGGACATTGGAAACACATCGATTGCCACATGGAGTAAAAATTAAGTGCAATGTTTCTGGAAAACAAATTGATTGGTAAATTTTAGATATAGGTATGTCTCCCAGAAAAATAATCTGACATGTGAGCAAAGATTTATTCAAAAAATATGTCATTCATAATAAACAACAGTGTCATTCATAATAGTACAATACTGTGGGTTTAAAACCCCTAAATATTGGATTTCAGGAAATGACTAAATAAATGGTACTACCTGTACATGATGGAATATCTCATCATTATGAATGATGCATGTGAAGTGCTCCTAACAACATGATATAACATTAAGTAAAGAGCCAGACAGAGAAAGGTTATAAAGTATGATTTCAACTACTTTGGAAAGCATAAAAAGACTGGAAGGAAATGTGATCAAATGTTCATAGTGTTTATCTGAGGGAGGTGGGATGATGGCAGGTTGTTTGTCTTATTTAGTCTTTGCCTTGGTTTCAACATTGGGGGTGCATGAACTGGGACTCTTCTTTTAATAAGAAAAGGGATGGTCAACAGCAGCAAATGTCCTGGTGCAGTTGA
This sequence comes from Zapus hudsonius, assembly GCA_004024765.1. Lineage (NCBI taxonomy): Eukaryota > Metazoa > Chordata > Mammalia > Rodentia > Dipodidae > Zapus > Zapus hudsonius. The sequence goes on along the minus strand of PVHP010000426.1, from coordinate 29,832 downwards.
AAGCCATAAATGGAGAGCTTCTGGGAGAATGTTAGAAGTCCCTGGAATTGAAAACCTGTGGGAATACAGACCTTGCAACTTCAGGTTTACTTTTGTCCTTGTCTGTGATGGAAGCAATATTTGAAGAGAGTGGGTGGTGTAAACACAGCATCTGCTTCCCCAGCAGGACTTGATTTGATAAATAAACCCCACCTCGCTCCCCAGAACATAGCTCAGAACTCACCACATGAGACCCGTTTGGGAATGAGAAACTTAAGTCCACTGAGGCAAATGGAAATAGGCTGGAGTCCAAGGAAACTGCCCTCAAGACCAACGTGATACAGACCTTGAATTTCAGACACCAGGGATCTGTATCTTCGGCTTCTTGGGCACCTGCTGGAGCTTTCTGTGACAATTTCAAACAGTATTATTTATGAAGAAAAGAACAGGTGAACAGAACTTCCCAAGTCTAGAATTATAGAATCTTGGAGCTATGGGTGAATTTCAAGATCATATTTCTAGTGCAAAGCTTTGCTTAAGGAGATACAGAAGCATAAAGAGGTGAGGTGCTTCACTGGAGGTCAGTCAATGAGGGGTGCAGAGCTGATTTGGAACCCAGAACCCAGGCATGGCCCTCTCCTTCCCAGTGCTGCCTTCCCTCAGCCTAGCTTCCGTCAGCTCACCAGGAGGCGTTCTGCTGGTTTCTCTGTTTCTTTACTTGTCCATTGTCTGTGTCTCCCAGTGAGGACATAGACCCTCTCTACCTGCACATGTACTGCTCAACAAATATTTCCTGGGTGAGTGGATGGATGGATGACCAGAGAAATGGTATCATGAAAAGACCATGGTTTCATGTTGACCTAAGATCAAATCCAAACACTGACACCTAACAGCTTGGTGACTGCAATAAAATTCTCTACCTTTCTGAACCTCTCCTGTAAAATGGTAATGATAACACTGCATATGGGGTTCTGAGAGTTAAATAAGAACACAAATATGAGGATGTTCACTAAATTCTAGCCATCAAAACAATTGCTGTGACAGCCTTCTTCCTCCCAGGAGATCAAGTCCATTTCTCACTCAATGTTACCATGTCTTCTACCTCCAGTGAGGTCAAGATCTAAAGTGTGGATATCAACCTTAGTCTGGACATGGAGATGCCAGTTTTATCCTGGCTTCAGATACACGTGTGACAAACTCACCTGCGTATGCTAGGGCAATATCATCACATGTTTTGTCCTCCAAAATAAGCATTAAGTCAATTCTGTGAGTTGATTAAGAACCAACCAAATATTGCTAGGTGATAGCCTTGTGTGAAGACTTCAGAAAGACAATGAGAAGAGCAAATGCCATCTTTCCCTCCAAGTTTTCATACCAAAAGAGCCCATCCAGATTCAGCCACTGAGCAATGATACACATATTCACAGTCCCCAGATCAGAGGATGAAAAATAATGTTCAGTTAGCAGACACAAGTGGTTACAAGTCAAAGAACTCCAACTCTTCTTTACAAGACAGGAATCCTCAGGGACCATGCCCTGTGAGCCTAAATTGAGTACTCCTGACTGAGGTGTCTGCCATTCCATTCTCGGTGGCTGTTGCTGCTGACCAGTGGACTCGCCTTCCTCTGAGTTCAACAGTCACGCCAACACTTGAAGATCCTCAAAGAAGGGAATGTTTGCTGTGTGATGAGCAGATTATTCAAGGGAGAGGTAGTATTTTCCGGGGGCCAGGGATGACACATCCCTACCTCATCTAGTTACAGCACACCTTTCCATCTCCGGTGAGAAAGACCTGAGAGCGACTTGTAACTTCCTACTAGCCAGCCATGTGGTATCAGGTTCATCTTTACTCAGGAAGTCTTCTGTCTCTGAATTCTCATTGTTTATCTCTTGAACAAACACTTCTGAAATGTTTGCTATCCTCCAGACACTCTTCCCAGGTCTTTATGATTTTAATTCATTCATTCCTGTAGAGAAAATCCTTGAATGCAGTAAAAGTAAGCAAGAAATTCATACCTAGAAAAAATATTTGCTGGAATTTCAGGCATGGTGGTCCATTCCTGGAATCCCAGCACTTGGGAAGCTAAGGCAGAAGGATCACCATAAATTCAAGGCCAGCCTGGTTCACACAGTGAATTCAGTACAGTCTAAACTACTAAGTAAGAGCATGTTTAAAAAAATATTGAAAAATCCTCTATATTTTTAAGTAAAGAAATATATTTCTCAATAATGATTAGGTCACAGAAGAAATCAGAATAAAAATTAAAATATACCTCACTTGGATAGTAATAAAAATATGACATCAAAACACTTACCAGATGCAGCTACGAATGTGCCTCGAGGGAAGTTTATAGCCTGAATTGTTTATAGCAGGAAAGACAAAGGTGGAGGAAAGTGAATAAGAAAATAAAAACAGAAATGAATGAAGATGAAAGCAAAGTATAATATAGGTGATTAACAAAGAGAAGATTTGTGATACTGTTAATTCCCTGACAAACCTTATTAGATGGAGTAAGAGACACATTTTTTAAAGAGCATCAATAACTAATGTCCAGTAGCAGTAATGACAAGGGACAGAAGTATTGAATCCTATTGAAATTCTAAGTATAGTAAGAGGATATTACGTTGCTCAAAAGATTCAACATAGCAGATATGTAGATGAACAAGTGTAGAGATATAATGTACAATGTGAGGACTACGCTGGTGAAATGTGCTTTCTCAGGGATTGTTGTCATATAAGTAGATTTTGGCTGCTCTTATCACAGAAAAAACATTATGTGGGATGATAGCTTTTAATTTGATTCATTGTAATATCTATGGGAATTCATAGTGTTATGCTATAAATCTTAAATATGCATAATAAATTTCATTTTAAAATATGTTTAATTTTACAATTTACATTTTGAATCACATTTATTTATGAGCTACTTGATGGCAATAAATTTGAAAACATAATTGAACTAAATCCCTAGAAAAGCAAGATTTAGTAAAATTGATACAAGAGAACATAAATAACCTGTTACCTCATATTTACTAAAGAAATTGAGTTCATAGTAGAAGCCTTCCTGCAAAGAAATCTCCAAGACTGAACAAGGCAGCACTAGTCACTAGTGAATTCCACCAGTGTTTAAGATCTACCATCAATCCTGCAAAAACTCTCCCAGAAAATGCTTCCCAACTCCTCTCAACTCATTCTAGCTCATGAAACGAACATAATCTTGATGCCAAATTTTAAGAAGTAAATTGAAAAAAGGAAAATTATAGGCTAATTTCTCTTCCAAACCTAGATGCAAAATGTCTCAACAAAATCACAAGCAGAGTTTGGTGCCTGAGCCATCTCCCTGTTCAAGGAAGCTTAATATACTAGAGCTGCTCATGGAACCCCCAGTTAAACTGGGGAACACTGAGCATCCCTTTTACTGCCAGGAAGGTTGGTAAAGAAGGAACCTAGAAGGTCAAGGATATCTTGACCTATAATTTTGAGTGAAAGAAGAAGGAAAGAAAGAAAGAAAGAAAGAAAGAAAGAAAGAAAGAAAGAAAGAAAGAAAGAAAGAAAGAAAGGAAGGAAGGAAGGAAGGAAGGAAGGAAGGAAGGAAGGAAGGAAGGAAGGAAGGAAGGAAGGAAGGAAGGAAGGAAGGAAGGAAGGAAGGAAGGAAGGAAGGAAGGAAGGAAGGGAATAAATGAGCACACTGTGAATTTTAAGAGTAAAGGGGAAAAAGAAAGATAGTATGTAGATAGGCACTTGTATTTGGTTAAATCCAATGATGCAGAGATCAGCCTAGAATGGACCCTATGGACCTGACCCTCTCAAGGAGCCTTTAAAGGCTGGATAGTAAAGCAGGGTGGGAGGAGAGGGAAGGGGGAAATGTCAGGATCAGCCTTTCCCTGTCTCAGCACAGACTTGGAGAAGAGCATTCAGTGTGATTGAATCCAGCACCCTGCCCTCCCTCACACCTCTGCTCTCCACTGAACAAGTGAATATGCCTCTTAGCACAGCAGATTCAAGGGCACTTCCATCTAAAGTGAATGTACAGGGATGTGCCCATCTCAGACTGGAATGAAATGTTCTCATCCCCTCTAAATTGAGCCAATTACTGGTTAATAAGAGCCTTGCAGAAAAGAAGTGGGAGCCCATCACACAACCCCTCCCCATGCCTCTGCTCTTGAACTCCAGGGAAGCCTCCATCTGTCCCATCACCATGGTAGCTCAGAGGGATGGTCCGTGTCACCGAGAGAAAGTCGGTAAGATGGAGTCTCCAGCCTTCTCTTTCCTCATTGACAATGATTGGCCCAAAGTCACCAGAAATGAAAAGTCTAAGGACGAGAGGAGGGGGTTTCTGTGCTGCGTGAGATTACACTCCAGTTTACCAACTTCATTGACTGGAACCTGGCCCCCCCAAAATTACTTGCCTCAGTTCCAGTTCCCAGATGAGAAAGACCATGTGCGGCTTTCTGAGCCTGATTTTTACTTTTCATTCAACACTCTCCTCTAGGACTAGCCAAATGGTAGAACTCAAGGTTGGAGCCCTGTCACTGCTTATCAGTCTAAGCTAGTGAGAAATGACCCACTCTCTCAGCCTTGGCATTGTCAACTATAAATGGGGCTCACTTGAAAGATCAAACCTGGAAAATAGTCAGGGTTAATGGTGGCCTTCTGTATAAATCCTTTCGTGCAGTAATTGGCATTTACTTGGTTCAGTATGTGTTCATGTCTTTCATCTCTATGTTCAGGCACTGGGATTGCAGATAGGATCTGTGTTATGCCCAACATCAAGAATATCATAGTATAATAAAACAAGAAAGGTAAAAACATGTACAAGAAGGGTTATAATAGCTCAGTGGAGTTAAGTGTCCTAGCACTTCCCAAGAGCAAGGAGACAGTAGACTGGGAGGAGCTGAGCTACTCAGAGCATGTGCTCAGAGAACTTGGACTTGAAATTGGAGGTGGCTTTCAACACTCAGAGATGTGAAGTGTCGGCCAATAAATGGGAAGATCAAAGAAGCAAAGGTGTAGAAGCAGGAAGGCCTAGCACATTAATGGAGTACTCATTATTCTATCTTCTTGAGGATCTAGCAAGGAGACAAAGCTAGGAAAATCTTTGGACCAGACTTTGGAGGATCTTGAATGCCAGATTTCAAGTTCGGGCCAAACTTTGCATCCCATGACACAAAAGACCAAAGATGAACTTTTAATGAGCCACCTCTGCCCATGAAATCTGCTGTTGAGTGAGTTACTAGGCTGTGCCTTCCCTTCTCTATGAGACCAGAAAGCATGGAAGTAACCCATTATGATGGTTACTCTTCTTGCTGCTGAGACAAAATTCCTGACAACAGCAACTCAAGGAAACGGGGTTATTTGGTTTATACCCCAAGGGGATACAGTCCACCGTGGCAGAGAAGGCAGGGCAGTAGGAGCATGAAGTCACATTGTACCGTAATCAAGAAGCAGAGTGCTCATGCTCACACTGGTCTTTCCTCTTTATTCAGCTCAGAACCCCAGCCAATGGAATGGTGCTGTGCATCACAGTGAGGTGGGTCTTCCCACCTCAGTCAACCTAATCTAGAAAAGCACTCACAGACATGCTCAGAGATGTGTGTGCCAAATGATTTTAGACCCTGTCAAGTTGACAATCAGTATTAACCATTACACCCATTTACACGACCATCCGTGGACACTATAACCACCATGTTTCCCACATGCTGCAATTTTGACTAACAGAGAGTGATTCACTGTCAACTCTGGCCATCACAAGAGAGATCTGTGATGGGTCTATGGAGCCAGGATATTCTGGGTGCCAGACTCTTCCTGGTGCCTCAGATGGCTGATGGTTCCACAAGACAACAGACCAAACCAAAACCAGGATACCATGATAGAGCCTCTGTTTCCCTCATCCATCTCAATCAACCATCCCTGAGCCTCCCTCACCCTCCAAAATCCCCGTGAAACTCATCTTCTCTGGAGGACACTGCCTCTCTGGCTGCAGATCACCCACCAACCACCAGCACAGGAGAGGGGCCTGGAATAATTCTTCCTCCAGGCTTTTGGAAGGGGTTAGTCCTATCAATGCCTTACTGTGAAACAGTAAGTTTCTTTCTCCTGAGCCATTCTGTTATGGTGCTCTGTTAAGCAGCCTTGGTAAACTCACACACAATAAGAACCCAGCAGAGCTCAGCTTCTATGCCTGACATTTGTCAGGAAGTCTATTCTCGCTCCTCTCAACTGTGGGTGGATACCCGAATTCTTCTCTCCCAACACATCCTGTCCTTATATCATAGTGTGAACATACTGTATGGACTTGGCTTCCACTTTCTCTCCCCATCCAGCCGAGTACTACATACACAGGATGTCATCTATCTAGTCACTGTGCCCCATAGCCCAGTATCTACCAAGTTGAATGAATGAATGAATGAATGAATGAATGAATGAATGAATGAACAAAGGCAAATGCAAGTCAGAGCTAAGATATAGTGGCCAGAGATTCAAATACTCATTGTCCTCAAAAGTGAGCATAGGGGTCTCTGAATAAATTGGGGGATGCTATAAAAACAGAAGATTAGGTGTGAGCCATGGGCTATAAGGAACAACCCACCTAGCTTCAACAAAAGATAAAAGTCTTGTTAGGAAATCAGGAGCTGAGCCCTGCATGGTGGGGACTGCTGAGCATGGATGTGACCGTTGGATCCCCCAAACAGGAAGGGCTTGATCTGGGTTCAAGTGACACATCGGGTCAGTAAAACCCAGAGTCTGGGAAATTTGACAGAGGATTCCCTTCTGTGCTGAGTGAAAGAATAAATAGAAAGTGGAACTATCCATCAAAGTAGAGTCAGACCATCAACCCCACCAGTGTGAGACCCCCATTCAAACATCAAATTTTCAAAAGATACTGGGAAATAAAGACACTGAGCACATAATGAGTATATTGAGGAAATATTATCTAATTGCATTTAGGTGCCATAATAGTACTTATTTTAGCCCTTATATTTTATTTTTTAAGTATAGCTTTTTATTTTCTCAAAAGGCTTTTTAAATATCTTTATTATGAATAATTATATACATTGTATAAGCAAATCTTGTAAATGTGTTCCCATTTCCTTCCTCTCTGTCCTCTACCCACTGGGGGTCCTTCCTCAGTGTGCATGCTGGGTCTGTCCATAGGTTAGGGGGTTATGAACTGCACCAAAGGTAGCCAGTTTTTCATCTTTTTTTTTCTTTCCCCCTTGTGTATTGTTGCTGAGGGGGGCAATGTCTCTGGATACTCTCATCCACCATGGCTCTTACATTCTATCCACCCCCTCTTCGACTCAGTTCCCTGAGTCATAGTGGGTGAGTTTTGAGTCTGCTTTGTTGTTGAGATCTTAAGTATCTCTGGATCTTTGCCCTGGGTTGTGTTAGGTATCATTGGTGTCTGTCTCCATTGACTTTTCATGGGTTATCATGGTCTCCTGTTTGTCTCATCACTTTCTCCTAGGTTTCATTTGGGCCCTGTGTGAAGGCTAGGTGTGGTTTATCTCCTGCCATGATGTCAGCCATCATTCAATGTCTTGTTGGTGGAATTGAGTTGTCCCCAGCTCTAAATGCCTTCTGAAAAATAATATTGATAATGAAACATTTTTTAAATAATTTTATTGGGGACTTTAATATATGAACATACAACATGTTGATCCTCTTTTGACCCCTCTCTGCCACCCCTATTCCACTGAGTCTCCTCCATGGGGCATCAGTAATCACTGTGGGTCATGGATGCACCTGTCTGTTTCTGTGGAGAAGACAATGCTTTGCAGTACACCTTCCCCTCCCCCGTGGCTCTTTCATTCTTTTTGCCCCTCTTCTGTGAGTTTCATGGGTCTTGGGGGGCATGTTGGAAGTCACCTTTAGTGTTGAGCTCTCAGCAGCCTCTGATTTTCTGCTTGGATGAGTGTTGAGTCTCCTCAGTGTCTACCACCATCTCCATGAAGAAATAGCAAACATTCTCTGGCTAGCGGTGAGAGCAGCACTCACATTTAATGCCACTTCCTCTGGAATGTTTCTTGGGCTGCAGTGTGTGTGCTAGAGATGACTCTTCTCATGTGAGGTAGTTGGCTTTCTTTTCCTGTCATTTTGATGTATCTTGAGTCTCCCTGGTAATCACCAACATCTGCAAAAGGCAGGTTCTCAACCAAGAGTGAGAGTACATTGATCAAGGGTGATTAATATATAGATTTAGACGGCTTTTGACGTCCATAACCTCTCCACTAAGCTGCTCTGTAGGATTTATGACCTTCCTTCCAAGCCGTAGGCTTCACACTTGCTTCTCAATACCAGGCATGAATGCCCTCCCACTGAGTGACCTCATATCCAATCAGAGAGCAATTGATTACCACTAATTCATGTGCTACTATTACACCAGTGGGTATATCTTGCTTGGATGGTTAATTCAGTGGCTTGTAGGGTCCGCTGCTTGTTCACACTGTTGGTGATTCTTATCCCCAGGAGCTGGGATAGCAGTTTTTAGCACTGTGATAGGTAGCCAGAAGGGAGATGGCTTTCACCTCAGTTCCAGTTTATCTCAATGTTCAGCTACCAAAGCCTCTTTTAAAATACATAGCTTCATTATTTGCATGCGGTGTGATAGCTGATAAGCCACTTGAAGTCTTCAGATCTCAGTTTTTTCAGCTATAAAATGGACATTACAGTTCTCTGTGACAATGAACATGACCTATGGGGAGGCACTCAATAAATAAGTAGCAGAGGTAACTAGATCCGTCCTTACCTGGAGGTGATCCCAATGGGAACCCAGATCTTGTCATTGTTCTGGCAACCCTACGGACAACACCTCTGGTGGGCTCTCAAAGATGAATGAATCTGAACTCCAAAGGCAAGCCCACCAAGGCTCAGGCTGAAGGTTTCTCTGGCTTCAGGGTGGCCCTCAGCCAAACCAAGTCTACCTCTAGAATTTCCCCAAGTTCAGCCTCACTCTCAGAAAGCAGATAGGAAAGTAAGTCAACAGATGAAATCCCCTCACTGGCAGGTTCTCTCTCCTCCCGTGGCTGTGGACAAAGGCGCTCAGTCCCTGAACAGGCAGGGTAGAAACCTTCCTAAGCAGCAGGCAGCCTGTTGGCATGGTTATAATTAAGTTGGCTTCCTGCACCCTGTGGGCTGCTCTGCCCTCTCCCTTGGTCATATTACCTGTCAGGTCCTCAGGGTCACAAACACTTCTCAGAATGGCCTTTGATTAAAATCCAGTGGAGCTGAAAACCAAGTCGGAGTCTTAGGAGAAAGAAATTGCAACTACTACCTCGGGCAAATCAGCTTAATTCACTGTGCACCAAGAAGAGGCCAGCGAGCGCTAGCTGTGGCTCTTGGACCAGGAAGAAGAAGCACCCACCATGTGGCCAAGCCCACAAATTACATTCTCCCACTTGATTTCCAGGAGCAGGAGGGAAATAGGCTCTTGATTTTAAAAAATTAAACCCAGAGAAGGTCATAAAGGGAACTAGAAAGGAATGAGGATCAGAAGTTGGATCTGGGGTAGAGAAAATTAATAGCAAGGGTGGTGATAGCTACCATTTGTTGTTTTCACATCCCGACTGCTGAGCCATGTGCTTGGCCATGTGGTCTCCCTTATCTGCAGGAAGCATATGTCAAGACCCCCAGTAGATGCTTGAAGCTGTAGATAGTCCTGAGTGTGCTGTGTTTTCCCCTAGCCTGACATACCTAGGATAGGATAAAGTTTAATTCATAAATTACATCCAGTAAGAGATTGTCAACAAAAGCATAATGAAACAGAACCATGAGAACAATATTCTATAATAAAATTGTGGCATCATAATTCTTGTAGCCTTGGGGGTCATTATTAAGTAAAATAGAATTAAACAATTTATCCATTAAGTAAAATAAGGGTGACTTAAACACACTCCATTTTTTTGGATACAGTATCTTAGCTCTGAAATGCCCCTGACTTTGATCATTAATTTATTTAGCAAACACACTGAGCCTTTTTTTATCCTTGGTAGATACTGGGCTGTGGAGCACAGTGGTTAGATGATAGACTGCTACAGCAGCTGATCCAATAGCTGAGACAGGCACTGTGTGATAATGACCAGGTGGGTAGCATACACAGTGTGGATACACAGTCTAGAGGGATGACTAGAGGGATGACCCATGTGAGTTGGAATGGAGAGGCACATATTCTTTATCATACTCCCCAGAATGGTATGCAATTTAAAAGCTCATAATTGGTTTAATTCTGAAATTTTCCATTTAAAATTTCAGACCACAGTTGAGCACACAGAACTAAAACACTGGAAAACACAAACAAGAAGGACGACCAGATGTCCAGAAGCCACCATTTTGCTCCAGAAGGGGCATGATGATTTGGCTGTGACCCCAAAGAACATGTGTTGGACACTTTATTCCCAGTGCAATACTAATGGAATGTGATCAAACCATCACAGAGGATCAACAGGTTAGTGCTATTATCATAGGACTGGGTTCTTTGTAAAGTTGGGAGCTCACCCCTCGCTCAGATTCTGCCATGCTATAGCACAGCTGGCATCTTGATATTTCCCAGCCTCCGGAACAATGATCCAATTATAGATTACCGGATCGGTAGCATTCTGTTACGGCAGCACAGAGTGGGCTGAGACAAGGGGATACTGAGGGAAAGACACTTTTCCTCCTGTACACATGCTCCTGGCACAGATGACCCCAAGAGCCACAGCTTAGCAGGACCACAAGTGATACCCCCTACTCTACTAAGGGAATGTCCCCAGCACCATCTAGCAAGGTAGAGGGAAACCTACTTTGAGAGAGGAGAGAGAGCTGCTGAAATAGCTCTGCCTTCTCTTTTGCTTAAGTTCTTGCCATTTGTTTTTATTGCTGTTGCTGATTTTAATGTTTCTATGTTGTTATAGATTTAATTTTATCAGTTTAGTCAACTGCCTTATTATTTTTGAGGTGCAATGACAGAATAATCTTGAGCTATTTTTTTAACTCTCTCATGATTCAAACTACTGCAAGAAAGTAATTGTGAGTTGAAAATGTGTTATGCCCACCCTCCCTTTATTCTCATGTAAATGTTTCTAAAGGATAATGTTTAAGGATGTCAGTCCTCTTAGGAGCCTAGTTGTCTATGAGAGCTGATGACTCTGCTGGTCTATCTTACACATGAAGAGAGTGTACAATACAGTAAGTGACTGGCCCATGAGGTGGAGCTGGGATGGTAAGACTGCCAAGGACATCATTCTTCCATGTGTGCTTAGAGCCATACTCCAAGGGCCCAGCCATGATGCCCCATTGATGGCTCTGGTAGAATGAAGAATTTGAACCCCAAAGAGAAAACTCTTATCTCTTCTTTCTCAGACACAACCAAAATGCCTCTGCCTCCCTTCTTCAGATCAGCTCAGATACCAGCCCTTCAAGCCTTCTTTGTGGAAAGCCCAAATTCTAATGCTCAGCCCATCACTGATCCATATACAGCTATGAAAGAATCCTTCAAATATAATTGAGGCTACTAATCCGTAGTCCTTGCAGTAAAGGTTATCTAAGTGGGTCTGCCAAAATCACATGATCTATTGAAGAGCAGTTTTCTCTGAACGATAGTTGGACAGGAAGTCAGAGACTAAACACACTACAGGAATTTGGTGCACCATCTATGATGTGTGTAAATGGATAGAGCACTGGCAGGGGCTGAGAGTGACCTTTGCTTGACAGCCAGTAAGCACACAGGACTCTGTCAACAGCTTGCAAAGCCAAGCAGTGTGTTCTTCCCCAGAGCCTCCAAATGAAAGTCATACCTCAGAAGCCTGGATTTCAGTCATAGGAGGCCTTAAGCAGGGAAGCCAGCAGGGTCTATCAGATGCCCCACTTATAGAACTGTGAGGCAATAAATGGATGCTTTAAAGCCACTAAGTTTGTGGTAATTTGTTACACAGCAAGAAAAAAAACTAATACAGTTATCTTAAGCTTTCAACCCATTAGCTTCTGTACAGCCCCACCTGGTTTGGCCAGGAAACCAATTGAATAATAATAATTACTTGGAGAGCAGATGGTAAAGGCAGAATCTTTTCGACTTTCCCAGAACTGGAGTGAGAACCACAGCTGAGAAAAGGGGCTGCAGAGAGCTTAAAATCTTGGCTCAGAGATTCAGCCACTATGAGACAGTTGAGTTCCAGCCTGTACACAGAATGAGCTGCTGGGCACATGGTGAGATTTTAAAGATAACTACTAAAATAATCACAATGCAGTGAGGAACTCGGGCAGCAAAAGAGGAAAAGAAGAGCCTGTGGGAGACCTGATTCAACCCAAAACAGTAAAGGGACAGAATAGCATAAACAAAGACAATCTGCTGAAGGGGAAGCACGAGCAGTGTGAGGCAACCTTGGTTGTCAAACTGACAGGATTCATTGTCACCATGGGAACAAAACTCTGGGGATATCTGTAGTGGTTTTCTAGATTAGGTTGAGATAGGAAGATCCATTCTAGCTATGGATAGCATCATCCCATGGGCTGGGGTCCTGGGGTGAAAGTGAGCCAAGCAACAAAACTAATCACTCTCTGCTTGCTCACTGTGGACTGAATGTGACAAGCTGCCTCAAGCTTCTGCCACCATGCCTTCCCCACCATGATGTACTTACTATACCCTTGACCTATTAGCCCAAATAAACCCTATCCTTCCCTAATCTGCTTTTTGTCACTGCAATGAGTAAAGTAGCTATTGCAAGCAGAAATAATTTCCAACATTATTAACTGCATCATAGTAACAGACTGTTACTATTAAGTAACATAAAGTTAACAGAGGGCCTAGGGAGATGACTCAGCAGGTAACAGTGTTGTCTATTCCAAGCACCCACAAAAAAAGGTAGCCATGGTCATACATGCTTATAGCTATAGCACTTTGTGGGGTGGAGATAGAAGGATCGATGGGGCTCCCTGTTCAGCCAGTCTGACCAAAACCCAAGAAGCTCCAGGTTCAGTGAGAGATTCTGTCTCAGGGAAATAAGACAGACGAGCAAGAGAAACACCTGATATCTTCCCCTAGCTTCCACAGGCTTGCTCATGGGGTGTGCACATATGCACACACATGAATCTCTCTCTCTCTCTCTCTCTCACACACACACACACACACTATACACACCACTATACACACCACTACACACACCAAACAATAAATATAAAATAGCAGAAATTCTCAAATTTGATTTATTTATACCTTTATAGGTACTAGCCACACCTAAAATATGATAATGCAAAAAGAGTTATAAAAAGATATAAAAAGAAAATACTAGCTAAAATAAAATTTGTGCAACAATTTTTATTTTCTAGAAAGTTAAGCATGAAGACAAAAAATTAGGGCTGGAGAGATGGCTCAGCGGTTAAGGCACTTGCCTCCAGTGCCTAAGGCCCCGGGTTCAATTCCCCAGGTCCCACATAAACCAGACCCACAAGGTGGTGGCCCTGGTGTTCTCTCTCCTCTCTCTCTCTCTCTCTCTCTCTCTCTCTCTCTCTCTCTCTCTCTCTCTCTCTCTGACAATGAATAAATAAAATATTTTTAAAAAATTATATTAGGGGTTTGAAAAAAAACAATTGATCTGGAACAGTGAATAATCCTGAATGTACATTTATCTGACAGATGCTCACAATGTATTTGATGCATACCTTGACAAACTGGTAAGAAGAAATTCATAAATTCCCAATAATCATAAATGTTAATATATCTCTTTCAGAAACTGATAAGTCAAATAGACAAAAAAAGTTAGTAATATTGAAGAAATTAGAGTTTAAAGAGGAAGATGACTACATGAGATCAAAAGTTAATAAAAAACTTAGTAAAATAATATTTTTTTCACTGAAGAAATTAGAGAAGAAAAATTATTTATTGCTTCAATTTATTTATTGTTAATAATTACAAACACTGTATGAACAAGTCTTATAATGGTACCCCTATTTCCCTCCTTCCTGTCCCCAACCGGCTGAGAGCCCTCTTGGGGGGGGGTTGCTGGAATTGTCCATGGGATGGGAGGATATGAATGGTACAAGCAGTAGCCAGTTTTGTGTGTGTTTTTGTTGGGGGGGGCAATGTCTCTGGATATTCTCCCCCCACCATGGCTCTTACAATCTTTCTGCCCCTCTTCCGCAAAGTTCCTTGAGTCATGGTGGGTGTTTTAAGTCTGCTTTACTGTTGAGATCTGAAGAGTCTCTGGATTTCTGCTTTGGACTGTGTTGGGTATCCTCGGTGTCTGTCTCCATTATCCTTTCAGAGGTTATCTGAAATCAAGGTAACTCTCTTGCTCACTTCGCCACTTCCTCAAAGGTTTTGTTTCGGCTCTAGATGACGAGGTAGGTAGGGGTGGTTCATCTCCTGCCTGAGAGTCAACCATCATCTCAATTCCTGTTGATGGAATTGGGTTCTCTCAGGTTCTCACTGCCTTCTGAAAAATACAAACAGAAACTCCAACAGAGAGTGAGATCAGTATAGGTTAAATGAGACAAATATTATTAATTTGGTGAGATTCTAATGGGTGTAGCCTCTCTGTTGGCCCATGGTTAGTGTGGGGGGCTCCACCCCCCTTGGAGCCTGGGTTCTTGGTCTCCATAAGAATTTGCCATGGATCCCAGTTCCAGTTAAGGGTTCCTTGCCACTCAGCGGATCTGTTAGCCAATCAGCAAGCCATTAACTAGCCGTTGATTATCCACCTAGGTTAAGCACCACTATTGCACAGATGAGCATTTCTTGGCTTGCTGCTCTGTGCCGTATGGGAATATGATTGGCCACTTTCCCCTGGCAGCTCAGGTAACACCTTCCAGCCCTTCACAGGCTACCATCTGAACTGGTTTTGTTTTTGGATCCAGCGGGGTCTCTCTGTGTTGTGTGACAGCAGTCTGTGGCACCTTAAGCAATAAGGTCTTACCTTTTGCCTGGAGTGGATATTCAAAAGCTTTGACATAAGCCTGTCTTCTTTTGGGGACCACAGTTAGGTCTCTTTGATCAACTGCTCAGTGTGGGAAGTAACCAATGACTGGGACAGGGAGTTATGGGCCAGAGCCACTTGTTTTAGGGTTAAGTTTCCTCCCACCCTCTTCAGAGCCCTTCTTCCAGACAATACCCCAGCTTCCTCAATAGCTTATTATATGAAAATAAAGATTCTATGGTATCAATTCATTATGCGTTTAGATTAGTGTATATTTCCTTCCATCCCCTTTTCAGTCTCTGAATTCACATGTCAGGTTTGCTTACTCTTCAAGCTTAAACTGGTTAGGAACCTCAGATGAGAGAGAATATGGGGCATTTTTCTTTCTATTCTTGTGTGTTCACTAAGTATGATCTGCTCCAAGTACATCCACTTTTGTTCAATTTCATTATGTCATTTTTCCCTTACTGCTGAGTAGAATTCAATGTGTATGTACCACAAGCTTGATACCCATTCTTCCAGTGATGGGCATTTGGGTTCATTCCAATTCTTAGCTATTATGAATTGAGCTGCTATAAACAAGGTTGAGCAGATTCCTCTGTGCTGAAGTGAGGAATCTTGAGGGTAGATACCTAGTAGAGGGACAGCTGGGTCTATTGGTAGCTCTATATGCATCTTTTTCAGGAGCCTCCACATTGCTCTCCATAGCAGTTACACAGGTTTGCATTCTTATTCACCAGCAGTGAATAGGAGTTCCTTCCCCACACACAAAAAAAAAAGAAAGAAAGAAAAACAAAAACTGGCTCCCTCTGATCCAGTTCATCATCCTATGGACAGATCCAGTATGCGCACCAAGGAAGGACCCCAGTGGATAGGGGAAAACAAGGTTGGAAGCAGGACACCTTCACAAGATTTGCTCATACAATGTATAAACTTATTCATAATAAAAATAGATTTTAAAAAAGAGTTCCTTCCCCACATCCTGGCCAACATTCTGTCTGGAGTAAGGCAGAATCTTATTGTTTTGATTTGCATTTCCCTGATGCTTAAGGACATTAAACATTTTCTTAAATGAGAATTGGCCATTTGTATTTCCTCCTCTGTGAATTCCCTGATGAGATCACTGTCTCATTTTTTGAGAGGGGTGTTTGGTTTTTTTTTTGTTTTTTTTTTGCTTTTATTACTTAATTTTTTTGAGTTCTTTATAAGTTCTAGATATTAGACCTCTGTCCTTGGTGTACTGACAAAGATTTTCTCTCAGTCTGATGGGGTCTGCTGGCTTTGAGTATGGTATGTTTATCTGTACAGTAGCTTTTAGCTTGATGAGATCCCATTACTTAAGTGATTATTGCACTTCCTGGGCTACTGGAGGCTTGTTCAGGAAGTTTTTCCCTACTCCTATGACATAGAGAGTTCCTATTTTTTCTTCCAGGGTTTTCAAAGTTCCAGGTCTTATGGTGAGGTCTTTAATCCATTTGGAGATGATTTTTGTGCATGGTGAGAGGAGAGGGTCAAGTTTCATTTTTTACATGTATTTATCCAATTTGTTCAGCAACATTTGTTTAAAATGCTATCTTTTGCCAGTGAACATTGTTGGCACCTTTGTCAAAGATCAAGTAATTATAGTTACTCAAGCTAAGAGCAGAGTCTTCAGTTCTCTTCCATTGGCCTGTCTGTCTGTTTTTATGCCAGTACCAAGCTGTTTTGTTACTATGGCTTTGTATTATATCTTTAGATCAGGTATGGTGATACCTCTTGAGGAGCTTCTTTTACGAAGGATAGTTTTAGATATCCAATGCTATTTGCCATTCCAAATAAACTTTGAGATTATTTTTTCTATGTCTGCAAAGAATGAAGCTGGGGTTTTTATTGGTATTGCATTGAATCTGTATAATGCTTTTGGAAAAATTACCATTTTATTAATTACACCTATCCAGGAGCATCAAAGGTCTTTCCATCTTCTCAGGTCATCCTCAATTTCTTTCTTGAGCATTTTTATATTTTCATTATGCAAATCTTTAACAGCATTGGTTAGTGCTAATCCAAGTGATTTGATTTTTTTGAGGCTATTGAAAATGGGACAGTCTCTCTGATTTTTTTCTATGTATGCTTGTCATTTACATAAAGGAAGGCTACTGGTTTTTGTGTGTTAATTTTGTATCCTGCTACTTTGCTGAAGGAATTTATCACCTTTAGGAGCTTTAAGGTCTTTGGGTCTGTTATGTATAGGATCATGTCATCTGCAAAAAAGGATAGTTTTGCTTCTTCCTTTCCAATTGGTATCCCTTTTATGTCTCTCTCCTGTCTTATTGCTTGTGCTAGAACTTCAAGCACTATGTTGAAGAGCAGTGGTAAGAGTGGACACCCATGTCTGGTTCCCAATTTTAGTGAGAACTCCTTGAATCTTTCCCCATTGCCTCTGACTGGGGCTTTAGGAGTTCTGTATCTGGCCTTTATTAGGTTGAGGTATAAGTCCTCTATGCTAAGTCTCTCCAGCGTTTTGAGCATGAAGTGATGTTGAATTTTGTCAAAGGTTTCTCTGCATCAATTGAAATGCCATGTGATTCTTGTGGTTAAGTTTACTGATGTGGTGGCTTATGTTAATTGATTTCCATATATTAAACCATCTCTACATCACTGGGATGAAGCTTACCTGGTGGAGGTGGATAATTTAAAGTGTTGTTGCGTTCAGTTTGTGAGGATTTTGTTCAGAATTTTTACATCTAAGTTCATCAGGTATATAGGACTTTTGTTTTCCTTTCTTGTATCTCTGTCTGATTTTGGTATTAGGGTAATGGTAGCTTCATAGAAGGAGTTTGGAAGCATTCCCTGTTCTCCAATTACACGAAAAAGCTTCAGCAAGAATGGTTTCTGTTCTGTGATGAAGGTTTGGTAGAATTTGGCTGAGAATCCATCAGGTCCTGAACCTTTCCTTTTGGAGAGGTTTTTTATTAGATTTTCAATCTTGATTGATATAAGTTTATCTGTGAGCTTTATCAGTGCTAGGTTTGGTTTGGGTAGGTGGTAGGTGTCAAGGAATTCATCAGTTTCTTCCAGGTTCTCCAATTTTGTGGAGTAGATGTTTTGGAAATATGATGTGATGATTCTTCCAAATTCATTGGTATCTGTTGTGACTTTTCCCCTTTCATTTCGGATTTGTTGATTTGGGACTTTTTTTGTTTTATTTTTTATTTTATTTATTTATTTATTTTTTGTTGTTGTTGTTGTTTTTTGTTTTTTGAGGTAGAGTCTCACTCTGGCCCTCAGCTGACATGGAATTCACTATGTAGTCTCAGGGTGGCCTTGAACTCATGGTGATCCTCCTATCTCTGCCTCCCGAGTGCTGGGATTAAAGGTGTGTGCCACCATGCCTGGCCTTCTTTTGTTTTAATTAGATTAGATTGGCCAGAAGTTTGTGAATCTTTTTTATTTTTTCAAAGAACAAGCTCTTCATCTATTTTTTAGTTGTTTTCTTAGTTTCTATTATATTGATCTCAGCTCTGATCTTAAATATTTATTTTTGTCTTGAGCTCCTAGGATTGGATTGTTCAGGTTTTTCCAGTGTCTTTTGCTGGGTGGTTAGGTTATTAATTTGAGATCTCTCTGACATTGTTATGAAGACATTTGGCACTATGAATTTTCCCTTTAGAATTACCTTCATTGTGTTCCATAAGTTTTGGTATATTGTGTTTTTATTATCATTTAGTTCAAGAAAATTTGAAATTTCCTTTTTGATTTCTTGAACAATCCATTCATTTTTAATAGCACATTGTTGGTGTGTTTTCTGTTGCTTCTCCCATTATTAATTCCCAGTTTAATTTGTTATTTTCTGACATGATGCAGGGTGTTATATCAATTTTTTTCTTTATTATCCATAATTAGATACATTGAATGAGCAAATAATGAGTTGATACTCCCATTTCCCCAATTTCCCTCTTCCTTGTCCCCAATCAGCTGGATATCCTTCTCCGTGGATAGTCTGGTCAGTCCATGTGGTAGAGGGTTATGGATAGTCTAGGAGACAACCTGGTTCCACCCCGCTTTGTATGCTGTTACTGAGGGGATCAATGTCTCTGGGAGTTCTCCCCCACCATGGATCTTACAGTCTTTCTTCTCCCTCTTCTGCTCAGTTCCCTTAGTCATGGTGGGTGAGTATTAAGGCTGCTTTATTGCTTAGGTCTTAGGGGGCCTCTGTACTAATGCTTTAGGTTGTATTGAAAATCATTGGTGTCTGTCTGGCTTATCCTGTGTTGACTTACTGGCTGTGGTTGTGGGTCTCTTGCTTATCCCACCACTCTCTGGGGGTTCTATATGGATCCTATTGAATTTATGGAGGCATGTTTTATGTCCTAATATGTGATCTATTTTGTAGAACGGTCTGTGGGCTACTGAGAAAAATGTATATTCTGTAGACTTGGGATGGAATGTTCTGTAGATGTCTGTTAGATCTAGTTGATCTATGGTACTGTTAAGATCTTTTATTTCCTCCTGATCTTCTGTTTGGATGATCTGTCTAGAGATGGTAATGATGTATTAAAATCTCCTACTGTGATGGAATAGAAGTGTACTATTGTATTGGCTTCAAGTAAGTTTTGCTTTATGAAATGAGGTGCTCCTATATTTGGTGCATACATGTTTAGAATAGTAATATACTCTTGTTGGACAGTTTCCTTAATGAGTAAGAAGTGTCATTCATTGTACTTTATAGTTACTTTTGGTTTAAAGTCTATTTTGTCAGATATTAATGTAGCCATGCCTGCTTGTGTTTTATTTCCATATTCTTGGAAAATTATTTTCCATCCTTTCACCATGAGGAGGTTTCTGTTTTA
The DNA here is from genome assembly GCA_004024765.1 of Zapus hudsonius. Lineage (NCBI taxonomy): Eukaryota > Metazoa > Chordata > Mammalia > Rodentia > Dipodidae > Zapus > Zapus hudsonius. Next base: position 10,135 of record PVHP010000426.1, on the reverse strand, counting down.
AAAGAAGAGGAGTGTTCCTTGAAGGCAGCAGATGGAAGGGTCCATTTTTCTGATCCACCCTGTTAACCTGTGTCTTTTTATGGGAGAGTTAAATTCATTAATATTCAAAGTTATAACTGTGAGGTTTGCTTTAAGCCCTGCCATGGTGGAGGGTTTATGGGGGTTGATGTTATGTTATCATATGTTATTATGAGTACACTAATTTTGGTTATCATCCTCTAATGGGCACTTAAGGTTGGTTGTTCATCTCTTCTCTATAAAGTTGGCTTTGTGTTCACATAATTATAGAGTTGGTTTTTATCATGGAACATTTTCCTTCCTCTATCTATCATGAAGGATACTTTTGCTGGATACAGTAGTTTTGGTTGGAAGCCATAATTCCTTAGGCCTTGAAGAGGCCTTGGCGCATGCACTTGGTGTTTGTTTGATGGGGCTAGAGGCCCTGGCATGCACATTCTGTCTCTTTGTCTGTCTCCCTATGCTTGCTAATAAATAAAGAGCCTTGTTCCAGACCCTCTGGTCTTTATGGTTTCTATTGAGAAGTCTGAGGTAACTTTGATGGGGTTGCCTTTATATGTGATGAGGTGTTTCTCTTTTGCTGCTTTTAGAACTCTCTCTTTGCTTTCTGTGTTTAGCATTTTAACCAAGATATATCTTGGAGAGTTCCTTCTTTGATCTGGTCTGTTAGGAGTTCTGTGGGCCTCTTTTATCCAGACCAGCCTGATAAATATTTTATAACAACAAATTTGAAGAAAAAAGTAGACCAAAGTGTTCTGAAAAATACATATACTACAAAATCTGCAAAAAAAGTGAGAACATGGGGCTGGAGAGATGCAGTTGGGGCACTTGCCTGCAAAGCCTAACAACCCATGTTCTATTCCCCAGTACCCATGAAGAGCCAGATGCACAAAATGGCACATGCATTTGGAATTTGTTTGATGTGGCTAGAGGCCCTGGCATGCCCATTCTATCTCTTTGTCTCTTTTTCTCTGTCTATCTCACTCTGCTTACTAATAAATAAATAAATAAATAATTTTTAACATACCAGTAAAGAAAGCTTTCATTAATATTATTTAAACAAAGGCCAAAAATTTAAGCAAAAATCTTAACTAGGTTATAATTTTTCATCTAATTTGATTTAGTCAAGTAATATCCTCATAATTTAAGAATAATTTAACCTTTAAAATCCTTAAAGATACCTTAGACTGTCAATTGAATAATGAATCACCATATATGTAATATTTTTCAAAAAAAAAAAAAAGACTTGGGACACATGTCAAAATTTACAATATAGTTAATGTATTTTAAAGAACATAAAAGTTCTTCCTTGGATAAATAATAAAATAATGACTTTAATAGAAAGCCTCAATACATATATACATCTTAGTTGTCATTTCAATTAATGGATAAAATGGATTATTAGGAGTTAAAGCTATTTTATTTTTTATATACTTTATAAGTATTAATCTGATGATATGAAGTCTGGGATGTTTAAAATGCTGCAGAAAAAGTCTAGAAAAGAGGTAAGGAGAACAAGATGTGCAAAATTGGTATGAATGGATCATTGTAAAACCTAAGGGAAAGACACATGGGGATTTACACTTCTTTCTTTTTTGTCTTTATTATCCATAATTGCATATATATGAGAAAATCGTATGATGTGCCCTCAATTCCTTCCTCCCACTCCCCAACCCACTGGAGACCCTCCTTGTGGACACACTGGATCAGTCCCTGGGGTAGGGGGTTATAAGTAGCACAGCAAGTAGCCAGGTTCCCCCTCTCTTTGTGTGTTGTAGCTGAAGGGGTGATGTCTCTGTATATTCTCCCCTACCCTGGCTCTTACACTCTTTCCACCCCCTCTTCCGCACAGTTCCCTGAGTCATGGTGGGTGAGTTTTAAGTCTGTTTTATTGTTGAGACCTTGAGTGTCTCTGGACTTCTGCTTTGGGTTGTGTGCATTCTTTTAATTTTTGAGTATATTTTACATTTGGCATAATAAAAGTTTATTTTTTGAGTTTTAGAGAAAAAAAAAACATGAGAATACCTTTTTGACCTTCAGCAATATGGGATTTGTTAAGCAAGACATAACAGACACAAATCACACAAAAAGTTGATAAACTTGACTACATATAAAATTTTAATGCATGATGAATATTTTAAATAAAAGTAAAAGGTATGGCATAAACCGAGAAGAAATACTATAATGCATCTAAGTGACAAAAAAATTGTATGCAAAATACACTACAAACTCACACAAGTCAGACAAATAATCCAATAGAAAAATTGGAAAAAGATGTTGCCAAGCAGTTCTGCGAAGAGAGACTAACATGAACATGGGAAAGATACCCAGCCTCCCTGACCAAGAAATGCAAATTAGAGGAGCAACTTTGTACGTCAAACTAGGAAAAGTTCATAACTGAGTAATAGTAGGTAAGGGCAAGAAGATCATAGACTTCTCGTAGAATTTGACATTGGTACAACTCTGGGGAACAATGTCACTAGTAAATTCAAAAATGCTGAGCCTGTGACCCCAGCCAGTTCCACTGTGTCTAATCATGGCTCCTTGTATGCCAAGCAAGCATAGGAAAGGAGGGAGAAAGGGAAGGAGGCAAGAAAGGAGGGAAAGAAAGAAGGCAGGGAGGGAGGGAGGGGATAAATGGAGATGGGTTTGAATTAAGAACAAGATTCCCAATTTCCCAATTAAGTCAATATATTGTTATACCAATAATTAATTGCTTGAGTGTCCTAGTTTTCATATCCCCATTTATACCAATCCATAGTACAAAAAAGCAAGCTCATTTTTATTTTAAAAATTATTTCTTAGGTTCTGAATAAGGCTATGGGCCTCTGTAAACATTTATTATGCATTTTTATTCCTTTTTTCCTGGAGAGGGACTATTTATACCTTTTACTCATTTTTTTTGTTTGCTCCACTCAGAAATTCTAAACACTTTTATTAATGAGAAAATGTTCTGTCATTTGTTGCAAATATTTTCACTGGTCTAGTGTTTACTTTTTGACTTAGGGCAATTTTTGCATTCATAAATGTCCTATATGTATAATAATGGTTTTCTTTTTTGATATTGCAGCTTCATGTAATACTTATAAGAGCTCTTGCCTTTCCCTTATTCTTTTATTCAATCTTAGCCATATTCCTGTCTAGACCTGTATGGTGGCACAATTTTTATTTAAGTTTTCACTGAATTACAATTGATTTTGACATAATAAATGAAGTAGAAATATAGCTTATATATCCTCTACCACGGATGACCATTGAATAGACTCGATACAATTTATTCACACTGTTCAAATGCCACCTTATTAAACACTAGATTCTCTCCTGTCTCTAGACTTTATGGCCAATATTGTATTGTTTCCATTAGCATTTTTCAATGTGCTCTAATATCTTGAGGTTCTCTTATATCCTTTTTCCATCCATGTTCAGACCCCTCCCACCCTATTTCATATGTTCTTATTTCTAATATGGACATTAGAATAATTTTATTATTACATACCAGTATTTTTATCAGCATCCTGTTAATTTTATAATAACTTTAGGAGATTTATAAGGTTTACAATATTGGTATTTCCTATTCCAAGAAAGGGTTGTTTTTCCATTTAAAGTTTTCTTTTAGTTTGTGGTTATTATGGACCAAATTATGTCTCACATACATAAAAATTCATATATTGAAGTCCTAACAGAGTCAGTGTTCACAGAGGAAGAGTGAACACACAGGGACAACCTAATCATCTACACATCAAAGCCCTCTTGTCCTCAGAAAAACACAATCCTTGCATCACTTCAGTCTAGGAATTTTAGCCCATGGAGCAATGTGTGTCTGGGGTACTTTGTTACAATAATTGCAGAATGTTAATACAGCAGTGTTTACTTTTCGATATCTCCTCCATACCTGCACAATAATAAAAATAATTATCAGAAAAAGCAGATGGAATTGGCAGAATTGGGTTCAAATCAAAATTCTAGCATTTGCTAAGTCATTTACTTTCTGGTTTTTTCATAGGCAATAGGGAAGCTATTCTGTTAGTAAAGGATTCGGTGTAAGGAAGATGTGAGGGAGGTAAAGTCAGTAGGACATAGAGGAGAATAGGGCCTGTGAAAGCCTCTTGCTGGACCAGTCAGTGGAAGATGATATCTCTTACTAAGACAAGAAGCCCTGAGAAAAAGCAGATCTGAACACAAGATGAGGAGGTCAGCTTCAGGCATATTTTATTGAAGCACCTGTGGAGCTTGAAGAACTTTCCAGAAGGGAAGCTGAGCCAGCAGAAGACGACTGGCTGGAGATATCGAGCTGACTACATGAGAGAAAAAGAAAGCCACTCCAGGAAAGTGTAGAAAGTGACCAGATAGAATACAGAAGAGTCCTGGGAGGTCACGATCACTTAAGGGATTCCCAAAGGCTCTCATGCTGCCAGAACACGTCCTCAGATTATATCCTTACTGTACAAGACTTGAACGAGCAGCAAACACTGAAATCCCAACTCTTAGCAATTTCTCAGTGGAGTCCAGGAGTTGGTCCTTTTGGACCAAGCCAGGCTCCAGCATCCTTCTCTTTCTTTACACAGTATTTTCAGCTGATGTCTGTAGCAAGTTCAATGCCAAGGCCTCTATCATTTGTGTCCATCTCTCCAATGCCCACTCCCTGAGAGCTACTTCAACTCTCATTAGAACATTTGCAACAAGTCCTCATTAAAAGAAACCAACATTTCTCCAGGTCGAAATGCTCCAGATAATGGACAAATACCCTTTTGCATGCTAAAGAAGTTTCCCCACCCCCCAGAACATTCCAGACCACTTTAAATATGTCTCCTCTCTCCCACTCTTTAAGTATGAGTCACCTCTAGCCCAAGTGGCTTCTGACTAAACACACCGTGGTTGCAGAGGTAGAATTTGAACTCAGAGAGCCAAGTGGGAGGCAGCCAGCAAAATGGCAGATGAGGAGCGCAGCCCTGGGAGCCACACACAGCTGAGTTTATGTCCCATCGCTTTCATTTACCAGCTGGATGACTGTGAGCACATTCCCCACCCACCCCAGACTTCCATTTCTCCGTTCTTAAGGTGAGAACTGAAGTTAAACATTGACTCAAGGCTGTTATTGAGTTAAATTAAGTAACAAAAGCACTCAGCATACACCAATCCCTGGTTAAACCTAAAATGAGGACCTGGAATTCTATAGCACCTTCTCTACTTTACAGAGGCCATGTAAAGGTTCCCTTGATGTGGGGAGATGACAAGTAACCTTAGAAGAGTAAGGAATGTTCCTGGGCTTAGCATCAGAAAAATCCAAGTGAGTTTAATTCATTCTTGAGTTTTAACATTCTCTTAAGATCTATGGGAACAGTTGTGCCCACTTCCCGTGGTTACATAGGAGTGTGGAACAAAATGTTGGTTTCAGTGTCTGGCACAAATTAAGTGCTTATATCTGAAGTTTCATTCAGTTTGAAGAAATGTGGAAAGAGCAAGGGGCTGTATGGGATAAAGTATGAAAATGGGACATGTAGACCCCAAAAGAGTATCTCTCAATGTGCTTTTGTTTGGTTTGTCTATTTTTTTTTTGATTCATGGTCTCTTGTAGCCAAGGCTGACCTCAAACTTTCTATATGCCCAAGAATATAGAGCTTCTGATTCTCCTGTCTCCACCTCCAAATGGCTGGGATTAGATGCAGGCACCCCCACACTGGGTTTCCCCAGGGAAAATAATTGCTTTTATTTTATTTTCTGTTTTGTTTTTTTTATTTAAAAATTATTTATTCATTTTTCAAGTAGAGAGATACAGAGAGAGATAGAGCACCAGAGCCGCCACCTTGTGGGTCTGGCTTATGTGGGTCCTGGGGAATTGAACCGGGGCCTTAGCCATTGGAGGCAAGTGCCTTAACCCTAGAGCCATCTCTCCAGCCCTTTTTTTTTTTTATGTTTTGTTTTTTTGAGGTAGGGTTTTGCTTTAGCCCAGGCAACCAGGAATTCACTATGTAGCCTACCTCTGCTTCTTGAGTGCTATGATTAAAGGTATGCACCACCATGCTAGTTTATTTTTCCCATATTTATTGTCAATAATTAGATACATTGTATGAGCGAGTCTTGTGATGGTACCTCCATTTCCCTCCTCCCTGTCCCCACCATGCTGGGGGCCCTCCTCAGTGGGCTTGCTGGACCAGTCCATGGGGTAGGGGGTTATGGACTATACAAGAGGTAACCTGATTATTTTTCTTTGTGAGTTGTTGTTAAGAAGGGCAATGTCTCTAGATATTCTCCCCTACCATGGCTCTTACAATCTTTCTGCCCTCTCTTCCGCTCAGATCCCTGAGTCATGGTGGATGAGTTTTAGATCTGCTTTACTGTTGAGTTCTTAAGAGTTTCTGGATTTCTGCTTTGGATTGGGTTGGGTATCCTCACTGTCTGTCTCCATTATCCTTTCACAGGTTATCTGACTTGCTGTGGAAGAAGGTCTCCTGCTCATCTCACCACTTCCTCAAAAGTTTCATTTGGGCTCTATATCATAAGTTAGGGGTGGTTCATCTCCTGCCTGGGTGACAGGCAGCATGTCAGGACCTGTTGCAGGGCATGGATTGTCCATGGTTCTCGCTGCCTTCTGAAACATACAAACAGAATCTCCAACGGCGAGTGAGATCAGTATAAATGAGACAAACATTGTTAATTTGCCTAGATTCTAATGGGTATAGGTTCTCTGTAGATCTCTGGTTAGTGGGGGTTTCCTCTTGGAACCCAGGTTCTTGGTCCTCATAAGAGTTTACTTTTTAAAATATAGCTAAAAATTTCCAAGTTTCCTGAAAGAAACAAACAGCTCATTCAATCAAGCCTATTCCATGTAGGCCAATAACAGTTTACACAGGCTTTTTGGCCTTGTATGTTGACTTTCCTTCTGTGGAATTATAGGTAGTTTTGACATTTATTGTTTCCTTTAAATAAGAAGTTGGGGAGGATACAAGAAGTGGGGCCAGAAAGATTTTTTTTTTCAACAGTAAAGAAATGTCATTCAGGGAGTAAGATCAGGCATCAGCGTTGCAGGGAACAATTTGGATGGGGCAAATTAAGCAAATGTTCCCACTATGAACTGTCTCAGCACAGTCAGTCAGGTGCCGGTAAATCTGGTTTGAGTGGCAGCCGTGTTAATAAACTGAAGGGAAGATTGATACCCGTTCGAGGCCAGGGAATGCACAGCGAAGAGCTCTTTCAGGCTCACACTCATCAGAGTATAAATATGTATCGCTAGTTTCCAAAGTGAGTTATGATTTCATTCTCCTAGCAGTACCTGAAAGCCAGAGAGGGTATTTGTCTAGTCCTTACATCAGAGGTGACAGGTATAGCAATGTGGTCACACGGGAAAGATATCCACTTGGCAGATAAATCAGGCTTTGTGAAGGAACCTGTTGTTATCAATTTGATCTTAGGGGAGATCTCCCTGTACCTAGGTAATATCGTCAATGCGGGGAGCACATATTCCTTATAGTGAAGGGCTTGTGGGCATGGCTTTGCCCCATCTGTTGTTTTTCCTGGTGGACAGGACTGCAGCCTTCATAACCCAGGCTTCCCACAAAATGCTGTCTGACTTTGCCTCTAGAGCATGAGTTGGTTGAGGGCAGATTCATAACCACTAACTCTAAATCCTAACTTTCAGCCCTGGGACTATCCTACCTAAATGAACAGAAGGTCAGGGCTAAGTGCTGACCTCAACCTGCAGTGGAAGAGACATGGAGTCATGGAGTAATACCTCATAGCACGTCGGACTTTGCTGTTTCTTTCCTGAATGTCATGACCTGAGACAACATCTTCATATCCGGGGTTTATTTCTTCTCATGCTGTTCACTATCACCTGGCCAGTTGCCCCATGCTGAGGCTTCCCTTGTAACCCCTGGAGTCACTGGTTTCAGATCTTTATCTGCAGGTGAGACACTTCTGTTTACAGGCTTCTCAGTAACATTGTCATAGGCTCCATCTGACATCCTCGGCTCCTCATGCTATCCTTTGATATCCATGATAATGGAGTCCAGCACAAAGTTAGGTGATTGTTGAGGCCCAGTGAGTCCAGACTGGATAGCTCCTTGGAGATCACATTGTGAAATTTATTGTCCCCTTAAGTTGACAACGTGGACTTTTCAAGGATGAGAAGGCAGAATGTTGCCACCAGTCTCCACAAAAAGCAAGTGTTGTTGCTGAGGAGCCGGCTCAGTGAGTGAGCATGCTTACTGTGCAAATGTGATCACCTGAGTTTGGATCCCCAGGACCCAGTAGCAAGCATCTGTAATCCCACAGCTCCTATGATGAAACAAGAGGTGGAGACAGGAGGAACCCCAGAAGCTTGTGTGCCAACTAGTCTGCTATACACGGTTGCCAATAAGAGACCTTATGTCCAACAAGTTGGAGGGCGAGAACTGACCCTCAGAGTTGTCCTCTGAGCTGTGGCATGCATGTGCCCACACTCACACACAAATACAGAGAGAGAGAGAGAGAGAGAGAGAGAGAGAGAGAGAGAGAGAGAGAGAGAGAGACTTTTTAAAAGCAAAGGTGGAACCTCTTGTGTGTCTTCTAATTAGTTTCTAATTAGCTCCACAGACCTCTGGGTGTACCTGTGCCTCATATTTGATGCCTTTAACTTTGAGAAGAGCTATTGAGTGTCCCTCTGCTTCCAAAGGTAGACTCCCACAAGAGGCTCCCTCAGAGCCTGTCTCTCAAGAAGCTCCATGGGACAGAATTTGAGGCTTGGCTCTTTTTACACTTATGGAAACTCAAAGGATACAAACGGGAAAGAACCAAAGGAGAAGGGGGGATAAGGGAGAAAAGGAGGGAGGGAGAGTTCCTTATGTCTCTTGGTAGGATTATTTCAGCACCAATATATTGTGGTCATTGACCAAAAAGCACCCAGCGATATTATCGCTTCCTGGACCCCTTCCCTTTTTCACAAGGAAAGCTCATGGCTAGATTCATTTAGCCAGGGTTAGAACAGAGTCATAGTTAAGAGCACACAAAGCCCTATGTCAAACCTCAGTTTCATTGGTTGCTCCTCATGTGACCTCTGACAAATCATTTTGTGGCAGAAGAGAAATTTAACTAGTAAAACTTATGAGAGCAAAAACACTGAATTCATTAAAGCTGCTGAAAGTGTTGACTGCTGGGAAGCTGAACTTCTCCCTGCTCAGCAGCTGGAAAATTTCAGAGGAGAGCCTTGCTAAGAGACGTCCTTGAAGGTATGACAGAGAAGGGTAGTTTACACGAGATTAGAGTGTGGCCCTGGTAACAGCCAGGGCAACCTGATTGCAGGAATGACTGACATCCATGTTTAGAAGGATTGCTCATGTGTTATAAAAGCTATTTTGAATCATGTAGACCACACAGCTGACTGTAATGTTTTGCTTTTGTAAACCCTGGAGAATTGCTTAACCCCGCCTCACCACTACAGAATGTGTAAAAATGAACAGAAAACTTCCCTCCGGGCCGGAGCTTTTTGGAAGTGATTCCAGCTCTTTGGCCCCCAGGTAATAAACTCCTCTACTTTCACTCATACTGGCGTTGGGGTGATCTCTTCAGAGATAGCTCCTCAATCATTTCACCTCTCCAAGCTTCAGTTTTCTCATTAGGAAAATGAGATCAGTGTCCCTATACACAGAGCCAATGGGAGGGTCAAACTACAACATACGTACCAAGTACCTGCTCCACCAACAGGCACATGGCAGGTGTCTGGAAAGTGGCCGCGGGGCACTGAGATCTTCACTGGTGTTCATCATTTTCTTTCTACTTTGAAATTTAAGCCCTTCCAAGCTTAAGGACTGTTTGAAGTCCCTTTCCTCCCTGAAGTCTTCTTGGACAACTCCTACCCTGGTCATTTGACAAGAATTTGGCATTCCCACTGAGCCACGTGCTCAGGCTGAAGCTAAGGGTAAAGATGACCCCACATACTTCCTGCCTTCAAATAGGATGTGTCTCTAGCAGAATTCAAAGTCCCACTCACCTTTCCTCCCTAGCCTCAAACTTCTCATCTGTACAACAAAGATCATGTCTCTTGCCTACATCATTGGTACAAATAATGGTCAAAAGTGAGAAGGAAAGAAGGAAGGAAGGAAGGAAGGAAGGAAGGAAGGAAGGAAGGAAGGAAGGAAGGAAG